>WNWK01003126.1:0-179361 GCA_009830355.1 Cherax destructor | reverse complement strand
GAAACTAACCTTGTCGCAAACCTTTGCACTTTCTCTAATTTCTTGACGTGCTTGACCAGGAGTGGGTTCCAGACTGGTGCTGCATACTCTAGTATGGGCCTGACGTACACGGTGTACAGTGTCATGAACGATTCCTTGTTAAGGTAACGGAATGCTAATCTTAGGTTTGCCAGTCGCCCATATCTGGTTGATGTGTACTTCCGGAGACGTGCTTGGTGGTATACTCACCCCAAGGTCTTTCTTCTTAAACGAGGTTTGTAGCCTTTGTCCACCTAGCCTGTACTCTGTCAGTTGTCTTCTTTGCCCTACCCAATCTTCATGATCTTGCATTTGGTGGGATTAAATTCGAGAAGCCAGTTGCTAGACCAGATGTCAAGCTTGTCCAGATCTCTCTGAAGACCTGCTTGGTCCTCATCCGATTTGATTCTCCTCATTAATTTCACATTATCTTCGAACAGAGACACTTTTGAGTTTATCCCGTCCATCATGTCATTCACATATACCAAGAATAGCACTGGTCCTAGGACTGACCTTTGCGGGACCCCGCTCATCACAGGCGCCCACTGTGATACCTCATCACGCACCATGACTCATTGTTGCCTCCCTGTGAGGTATTCTCTGATCCATTATAGTGCCCTTTCTGTTATACACGCTTGGTCTTCCAGATTCTTCACTAAACTCATATGAGGAACTGTGTCGAAGGCCTTCCTGCTGTCCAGGAAAATGCAATCAACCCACCCTTCTCTCTCTTGTCTTACCTCTGTTACTTTGTCATAGAACTCCAGGAGGTTTGTTACACAGAATTTGCCTTCCCTGAATCAGTGCTGTCTGGCTTTGATTATCCTGTGCCACTCCAGATGCTCCACCATTCTTTTCCTGATGATTTTCTCTAAGACTTTGCACACTATACACGTAAGTGACACCGATCTATAGTTTAGTGCCTCTTTTCTGTCTTATTATAACCTCAGGATCTAAGGCCTGTTATCCTGAGTGTAAAAGGGAGCTTGGAGCAAAGAAACACAGTAGAAAATGTTTTGAATTGTATTTCCTTCACCAAGCAATATATATATATATATATATATATATATATATATATATATATATATATATATATATATATATATATATATATATATATATATATATATATATATATATATATACTATATATGAGTTTTTGTATTTTCCTTCACCAAGTATATTATAAGGCTTTATACAAATATGTACACTATATACAGAGAGTAGTATTAGTGCATGCCACGGTAGTCAAGGCAGAACAACAGCCAATAGACAGAGACGACCGTACACCAACCAGCTCAGGAGGTTGGTGTACGGTCGTCTCTGTCAATGCAACATGTCTCTGATCAATGGCAAACATGTGAGTGGAATCCACATCACCTTTCCCATTGCCACACCCGCACTATGATTGGTTGAACCTATCTGTTGATTTGGTGATGGGGCCCCAAATCACCAAACCCTTAACAAGATGGTTCGCTGGTTGGTGAGGCAACCTATGTGGGTGTGTTTAACATGCTCTGAATAAGGGTGACATACTCTTTGCATGCAACACCCCCACCCCAAGAGGGCTTAGGACTAGGTTTACACCTCACATGGGTAGAGTGCCGCCATGGCACGTTACAATAATGGGACCGCCTTTCCCCTCAACAATCCCACTCATTAGATTAAGCTAAACTTTTCTCGAGACATAAAGTCCAGCTTTAAACTTAAAAGTGAGACAGCAGATGGTAGGGCTAATGTAGGTCCAAGACACCTGCGGTCGGTAGCAGAATATCCCCTCACTAAGAAAAAAAACACACTTAGGGAAAAAAAAGAGCTGGCTCTACCCAAAGACCCTAACACATCCTAACTTATTACATTCTAGATAACACATCAGCGCATTGTCTTTGACAGGAATGTGTTTAATATACAATAAAAAAGGTTGCAGTCTGAGGCTCCATCTCATTAGTCTTGTTTTGTGATTTTTCATGGATTGGAGATACACCAGAGGGTTGTGGTCGCTGTAGATAGTGACCACCTGTGAGGACTGGCCCACGTAGATGTCAAAGTGCTCTAATGCCAATATCAGAGCCAGGCCCTCCTTCTCTATAGTGGAGTAGGCCCTCTGGTGTGGTGCATACTTAGATGAGAAGTATGCCACGGGCTGCAACCCTCTCCCATTACTTTGTAGATACCTTAATAGTGACCTACGGTTAACAGCTCCTGTCTTGGGAGAAACATGAGTCTGATATGCCATAGTTTCAGTTTGTAGTTTACTCCTTATAATATCACGCAGCTGCGAAGCCGTAAGGGTGCGTTGATATTCAATACCAATAGAACGAGTAATTCGCCAACAATGCTGTAGAGAGAGTTTGAACAACTTTAGGAGAGTGAACTCAGACACTAATCGTCTGACTCGAATAAGTGACATTAACCCCAACGTAACACGCTGTAACTGCTATGTACGGTACGACTGCAGAATACTCACACGATAGCAAGGCTGACACGCAATAACAAACAAAATTGCAGAATACTCACACAATAGCAAGGCTGACCGTAACGAAACGAATGCAATGACACACAAAATTTGTGAAGCATTGGCAAAGTGTAAACAATGCCAGATAGCAAGCTCTCTAAATGATACAAGACTAGCTCCTGCTCCAACTTCAACTCTAGGTTCAACTCCTGCTCTAAGTCTCCAAATTCAGCTCCGGGACAGGCTACCCATATTACAACCTCAGGATCTAAGGCCTGTTATCCTGAGTGTAACAGTGAGCTACAAGTAGAAATGACCCAAAATGGATGAATAATAGGCTCAAGTATCTTTTAGGGCAGAATAAAGGAATTTATAGGCGCATAAAAAGAGGTAAGGGTCATCTTATAAATCAGTATACTGACATTAAGAGGTACGTTAAAAAGGGGATAAGAAAAGCTAAACGGGACTATGAAATTAAAGTTGCTAGGGATTAAAAAACTAACCCAAAAAGTTTTTTCCAGGTTTATAGAACAAAAGTTAGGGATAAGATAGTTCCCCTTAAAAATAAATCTGGGCATCTTACTGACAAGGAGAATGATATGTGCTCTATTTTTAATAATTATTTTCTCTCGGTTTTTACACAGGAATACACTAATAATATCCCAGTAATTATTTTTTACAGAGGTCCAGAAGAAGATAAATTATGTAATATCACAGTCACTAGCGAAATGGTTATGAAACAACTAGACCGACTGGAACAAAATAAATCGCCGCGTCCTGATGAACTATTTGCAAGGGTTCTTAAGGAATGCAAAATGGAACTCTCTGAACCATTATCTAACATTTTTAATTTATCTATTCAAACAGGCTCACCAATAGAAGCAGAGAGTGTGCATAAATGGGGTTAAATCCGAATGGGGACTTGTAACAAGTGGTGTTCCACAGGGATCAGTCTTAGGCCCGTTGTTATTTATAATATATATCAATGATCTTGACGAGGGAATTACTAGTGATATGAGCAAATTCGCCGACGACACGAAGATAGGTAGGATAATTAATTCAAACATAGAAGTCATAGAACTTCAGGAAGATTTAGAAAAACTTAATTCGTGGTCAGAAAAGTGGCAGATGCAGTTCAATGTAGATAAATGCAAGGTTCTGAAGCTCGGGAGTGTCCATAACCCAAGCACTTATAAGTTAAATAACGTAGAACTTAGCCATACAGATTGCGAGAAGGACTTGGGGGTGATGGTAAGCAGCAACCTTAAACCAAGACAGCAATGCCTAAGCGTACGTAATAAGGCAAATAGATTACTGGGATTTATATCAAGAAAAGTTAGCAACAGAAGTCCAGAGGCCATATTACAGCTTTATACATCATTAGTAAGGCCTCACCTAGATTACGCAGCTCAGTTCTGGTCTCCATATTACAGAATGGACATAAATTTGTTAGAAAACATTCAGTGTAGAATGACTAAATTAATACATAGCATTAGAAATCTTCCTTACGAAGAAAGATTGAAGACCCTTAAATTACATTCACTTGTAAGACGTAGAATGAGGGGAGACATGATCGAGGTATACAAGTGGAAAATGGGTATTAACAAAGGGGATATAAATAAGGTTTTGAGGATATCTCTCCAAGAGAGAACCCGCAATAATGGATTCAAGTTAGATAAGTTTAGATTTAGAAACAATATAGGAATGTATTGGTTTGGAAATAGGGTAGTTGATGAGTGGAACAGTCTGCCTAGTAGGGTTATTGAAGCAAGGACCTTGGGTAGTTTTAAATTTAGGTTAGATAAATTCATGAATATTGGGTTGAGCAAATATTATGTTAGTGGGACGGATTGTGAAGGACGTGCCTAGTATGGGCCAACAGGCCTGCTGCAGTGTTCCTCCTTTCTTATGTTCTTATGTTCTTATGATATTAAAATTCTTAAGAAAGGAAGGCATATCAACCATGTTTTCATGGTAAGGGAGAACCAACATATTTTTTGTTGAATAGGGTTGGTTGTCCCTTTTTGGATTGTAAAAAGTATTTCTAGCTATTTTAAAAGATTTATCAATTATGTTTCTTGGGTATTTTAAATCATTAGATATTTCATAAATTTTAGAGATTTCTTCATCTATGAACTCTGGACTACAAATACGTAAAGCTCTCAAAAACATAGAAGAGAAAACCGACACTCTAACTCTATCTTGATGTGAAGAGTAATAGTGTACATAGGAACAATTATTTGTAGGTTTTCATATATATATATATATATATATATATATATACATATATATATATATTATATATATATATATATATATATATATATATATATATATATATATATATATATATATATATATATATATGTCGTGCCGATTAGGTAAAACTTGCGATTTTGGCTTAAATAGCAACGCTCTTCTTGCCATATAAGACAAGTGAAAATTTGTGTATGCAATAATTTTGCCAAAATCATTCTGAGCATAACGAAAAAATATATTTCATTGTGTTTGTTTATTATTAAATTATTGTTAACGTATCTAAAATATATTTGGTTGGGTTAGGCTAAATTAAATTGCGCTTGTTGTAATAAGGTTAGGTAGGTTTTCAAAGTTTCTCTTGGTACAAAATTATAAATTTTACATTAACATAAATGAAAAAATATATCTCTAAACGTATAAGAAAATTTTAGAAAGGACTTAATTTTAAATGAGTTCTTACTAATTGACCAGTTTTACCTAATCGGCACGACATATATATATATATATATATATATATATATATATATATATATATATATGAGAGGTTTTTACAAAGTAGAAGTGATGCAAGGAGGAAGAGTATATGGAGAGAAAAGAGAGGTTAAAGAGTGGTGAAGCAATGTAAAAGAGAGCAGATGAGAGTGGGTGAGATGTTATCAGCAAATTTTGTTGAAAATAAGAAAAAGTTTTGGAATGAGATTAATAAGTTGAGGAAGCCTAGAGAACAAATGGATTTGACAGTTAAAAATAGGAAGGAGAGTTATTAAATGGAGAGTTAGAGGTATCGGGAAGATGGAGAGAATATTTTGAGGATTTGTTAAATGTTGATGAAGACAGGAAGCTGTGATTTCGTGTGTAGGGCAAGGAGGAATAACATCTTGTAGGAGTGTGGAAGAGCCAGTTGTGGGTGTAGGGAAGTTCGTGAGGCAGTGGGTAGAATGAAAGGGGTAAGGCAGCTGGGATTGATGGGATAAAGATAGAAATGTTAAAAGCAGGTGGGGATATAATTTTGGAGTGGTTGGTGCTATTATTTAATAATTGTATGGAAGAGGGTAAGGTACCTAGGGATTGGCAGAGAGCGTGTATTGTTCCTTTGTATAAAGGCAAAGGGGACAAAAGAGAGTGCAAAAATTATAGGGGAATAAGTCTGTTGAGTGTACCTGGTAAAGTGTATGGTAGAGTTATTATTGAAAGAATTAAGTAAAACAGAAAGCAGGATAGCAGATGAACAAGGGGCTTTAGGAAAGGTAGGGGTGTGTAGACCAAGTGTTTACAGTGAAACATATAGGTGAACAGTATTTGGATAAGGGTAAAGATGTTTTTGTGGCATTTATGGATTTGGAAAAGGCGTATGATAGGGTAGATAGGGGGGCAATGTGGCAGATGTTGCAGGTGTATGGAATAGGAGGAAGGTTACTGAAAGCAGTGAAGAGTTTTTATGAGGATAGTGAGGCTCAGGTTAGAGTGTGTAGGAGGGAAGGGGACTATTTCCCAGTAAAAGTGGGCCTTAGACAAGGATGTGTGATGTCACCGTGGTTGTTCAATATATTTATAGATGGGGTTGTAAGAGAAGTGAATGCGAGGGTCTTGGCAAGAGGTGTTGGGCTAAAAGATAAAAGCAAATACAAAGTGGGAGTTGTCACAGTTGCTTTTGCTGATGACACTGTGCTTTGGGAGATTCTGAAGAGAAGCTTCAGAGGTTGGTGGATGAATTTGGTAGGGTGTGTAAGGAAGAAAGTTGAAAGTGAATATAGGAAAGAGTAAGGTGATGAGGATAACAAAAAGAATAGGTGACGAAAGATTGGATATCAGATTGGAGGAGAGAGTATGGAGGAGGTGAATGTATTCAGATATTTGGGAGTGGACATGTCGGCGGATGGGTCTATGAAAGATGAGGTGAATCATAGAATTGATGAGGGGAAAAGGGTGAGTGGAGCACTTCAGAGTCTGTGGAGACAAAGAACCTTGTCCATGGAAGTAAAGAGGGAATGTATGAGAGTATAGTTATACCAACGCTCTTATATGGGTGTGAAGCATGGGTGATGAATGTTGCAACGAGGAGAAGGCTGGAGGCAGTGGAGATGTCATGTCTGAGGTCAATGTGTGGTGTGAATATAATGCAGAGAATTCGGAGTTTGGAAATTAGGAGGAGGTGCGGGATTACCAAAACGATTGTCCAGAGAGCTGAGGAGGGTTGTTGAGGTGGTTTGGACATGTAGAGAGAATGGAACGAGACAGAGTGACTTTGAGAGTGTATAAATCTGTAGTGGAGGGAAGGCGGGGTAGGGGTCGGCCTAGGAAAGGTTGGAGGGAGGGGTAAAGGAAGTTTTGTGTGCGAGGGCTTGGACTTCCAGCAAGCATGTGTGAGCGTATTTGATAGGAGTGAATGGAGGCATATGGTTTTAATACTTGACGTGCTGTTGGAGTGTGAGCAAAGTAACATTTATGAAGGATTCAGGAAACCGGCAGGCCGGACTTGAGTTCTGGAGATGGGAAGTACAGTGCCGGCACTCTGAAGGAGGGTGTTAATGTTGCAGTTTTATAACTGTAGTGTAAAGCACCCTTCTGGCAAGACAGTGATGGAGTGAATGATGATGAAAGTTTTTCTTTTTCGGGCCACCCTGCCTTGGTGGGAATCGGCCGATGTGTTAAAACAAAAAAAAAAAAAAAATATATATATATATATATATATATATATATATATATATGAGTGTGTGCGTGTGTGTTTCGTGCCGGATAAATAAAACTGGTCAAGAACTCATTTAAAATTAATTTTTTTCTAAAAATTTGTCTTATACGTTTAAAGGTATATATTTTTTTCATTTATGTTAATGTAAAAATTAATATTTATCTACCAAAAGAATCTTATAAAACTTACCTAAATATATTATAACACGTGCAATTTAATTTAGCCTAATCTAACTAAATATATATGATATGATATGATATAAATGACTTTACCTACCAAATATAAATATTACTGGCAATTATCTTATTAGTGTCCCCATTTAAAGGGATTCATTTAAAGGGAGACATCTGTAATTTATCTTCTGAGGTAGACTCTGGATATGATAAAAATATCTTTACATACCAAATATAGATAGATCTGGTAAATGTCTTGAAATTTTCGCATCTCTGGAAAACGGGTCCATTTAATTAATCACAAGGAAGACGGCCATAGCTTATCTATCCCACAAGATTCTGAGGTAAATATTGGTCTAACCCTCAAAAAACAATCCAGTGCGTTCGTATAAGAATCCAATTTTCTCCCTATGTTTAATTGCCTCACCTAAAAACAAATCTAATTTGAAAAACCTGCATATCATGTTTTATAATTGCCGATTCTACAATAATCCGTTCAAGCCAAGAGGAACAAGGGACAATTAGTCTTGCATCCCAGTTATTGCAGCTTCTAATGTGGCTGAAAATCATGATCACTTCCTGTGTAGTATGTATCGTTATAGTGGTGATGTGATAACCTGACATCTAGAGGTTTGCCAGTCTGTCCCAAATAGGATAAGCTGTAACCATTGGAACAAATTCTGTAGACACCATCAACATATTGTTGAGGAGAATTCTTGATCAGAATGCTTTTAACAGTCCGTGAATTCTTAAAAACTAATTGAATATTAAATCTTTTAAGGGCATTTGGTAGGAGATAAAGTCTCACTGTATGGAAGAACCAGCACATTCTGGGTCTGAGGTGTTATCCTGAGCTCAGTCATATGATCAGTTGTCCTGGCTGCTAGCAACGCTGATCCCACGAACTTTCCCAAAAAATTCTGTATAAGCGCTGGGTTGTGTTCATCATGAGGACAGTTTGTTCTTTACCAGCACACGCTGGAGTTATTCAACAGGAGAGAGTAGTGTTCTTCATGATAACAGGGTTGTGCTTTTCACGACAAGGAAATATTCAACAAAACATTGTGGTGTTATTCATCGCCACAGAGCTGTGCTGCTCATCATCTCATAGTAGTGTTCTTCAACATGATAAAGTAGTGTTCTTCATCACTACTGGGTGGTGTTCTTCATCAGGACTGGATGGTGTTTTTCATCAAGACTGGGTGGTGTTCTTCATGAAGACTGGGTGGTGTTCTTCATCAGGAATGGATGGTGTTCTTCATCAAGACTGGGTGGTGTTCTTCATCAAAACTGGGTGGTGTTCTTCATCAAGACTGGGTGGTGTTCTTCATCAGGACTGGATGGTGTTCTTCATCAAGACTGGGTGGTGTTCTTCATCAAGAGTGGGTGGTGTTCTTCATTAGGACTGGATGGTGTTCTTCATCAAGACTGGGTGGTGTTCTTCATCAGGACTGGGTGGTGTTCTTCATCAAGGCTGGGTGTTGCTCTTCATCAAGACTGGGTGGTGTTCTTCATCAAGACTGGGTGATGTTCTTCATGAAAACTGGGTGGTGTTCATCAAGACTGAATGGTGTTCTTCAAGACTGGGTGGTGTTCTTCATCAAGACTGGGTGGTGTTCTTCATCTGGACAAGGTGGTGTTCTTCATCAGAACTGGTTGTTGTTCATTGTCAGGAATATGGGTGTTCTTTATTAGCACTGTGTGGTGTTCGCCAACACAGGGTGTTCTTCATCAGAACTGGGTGGTGTTCAGCAGTACTAAGTGGTGTTCAGCAGTACTGGGTGGTGTTCAGCAATACTGATTGGTGTTCAGAAGTACTGGGTGGTGTTCAGCAGTACTGGGTGGTATTCAGCAGTACTGGGTGGTGTTCAGCCATACTGGTTGATGTTCATCAGCAGTGGGTGTGTTACAAAATGACACGATATCTATTAATAATAGATATCTCCAGTGAACACTAGAAAGGATAGCCCTTCTAGCATCCAGCCTGTTACTGGGCTTTTGTAACAAAGTCAGTATCCTGGTTCAGTTATCCGACATATTATATAGATTATGGGGATTGCAACTGATAGGGTACTAACCAAAGTAAATGATTTAAAAGATTTATTAACAAAGTGAGAAAATCTAGGGTAGCAAAGTAAATCAAATATAAAGATATTAATTAAGATATCAATTAGGTTAATTAGGAGGGTAGCTCCTACACTGCTCTCATATACAATAAGTCTGTGCTGAGGGCACATATATATAAATGACTCAGAAGTACCATCTGGTACAATGTCAATAATAACAATAATATATACAAATAATAATAAATGTGTGTATGAGTGTGCTCCCGGTAACTATGACTCGACTCAACCAGTGTACGACAGAACAACTTCTCATAAGCTAGCTGCACTAAACTGACAATCAGAACAGCTTGATTGTCCAGTAAAATGACCACTTCGCAGAACAGCACTATAACAGGCAACAACAACACAGCATCAGGAACAAGGAGATATAAAATCGACCCTAACTGGGGACCATCAGTAGATCCTCCGAAACAGTCACAAAACTCCCTTTCTACTGAAGCTAGGTTCAGCATAAACAATCCCAAACTGTGGCGGTGCACAGATGCCTTATCGAAGTAGGTCCAGAGCTATAGCTTGAGACCTGAGTTTTATCAAAGAGTGTCAAAGTGACACACAACCCAGAACAACGTCGAGAAATTCACTGTCTAGTCTATTCTCTGTGAACAGAATTACACAGAGTTCTGAGAAGTATGCTTCGCCTCACCCACAAATGCATACTCTACCCAACAGAGTCTAATGTCGAGAACAACAAGAGTGAGGAGTTGACTCGACGAGGTCAGCAGGCCAGAGAGAGAGAGGAAGGAGGAACAACCACCCAGCTCAGGTGTGTTCAGAGACTGACTCCTCCCAGCAACTAGACGCCGGCAGCATAACAGTAGTTTGCCAACACCAAGGCAGTTACTACACTCTCTCAAACACAACAAAATATAACATCCTACCTAATATATATAGCTAAGTTAAATAATAGTCTAATAATAATATAAAGCAAAATATTAACGATTTAGCTATAATCGAGAATATTCGCAATATATAATTATAGAAAATGGAAATATACATTAAATACATTGAGGCCCAGTTCAAGGGGCGCAATAGGGTGGTGTTCAACAGTACTGGGTGATGTTCAGCAGTACTGGGTGGTGTTCAGCAGTATTGGGTGGTGTTCAACAGTACTGGGTGGTGTTCAGCAGTACTGGGTGGTGTTTAGCAGTACTGGGTGGTGTTCAGCAGTACTGGGTGGTGTTCAACAGGACTGGGTGGTGTTCAGCAGTACTGGGTTGTGTTCAGCAGTACTGGGTGGTGTTCAAACAGTACTGGGTGGTGTTCAGCAGTACTAGGTGGTGTTCAGCAGTACTGGGTGGTGTTCAGCAGTACTGGGAGGAGTTCAGCAGTACTGGGTGGTGTTCAGCAGTACTGGGTGGTGTTCAGCAGTACTGGGTGGTGTTCAGCAGTACTGGGTGGTGTTCAGCAGTACTGGGGGGTGTTCAGAAGTACTGGGTGGTGTTCAGCAGTACTGGGTTGTGTTCAGCAGTACTGGGTGGTGTTCATCAGCAGTGGGTGGTGTTCAACAGTACTGGGTGGTGTTCAGCAGTACTGCGTGGTGTTCAGCAGTACTGGGTGGTGTTCAGCAGTAAGGGGTGATGTTCAGCAGCACTGGGTGGTGTTCAGCATTACTGGGTGGTGTTCAGCAGTATTGGGTGGTGTTCAGCAGTATTGGGTGGTGTTCAACAGTACTGGGTGGTGTTCAGCAGTACTGAGTAGTGTTTAGCAGTACTGGGTGGTGTTCAGCAGTACTGGGTGGTGTTTAGCAGTACTGGGTGGTGTTCAGCAGTACTGCGTGGTGTTCAGCAGTAAGGGGTGGTGTTCAGCAGTAATGGGTGGTGTTCAGTAGTACTGGGTGATGTTCAGCAGCACTGGGTGGTGTTCAGCATTATTGGGTGGTGTTCAGCAGTACTGGGTGGTGTTCAGTACTGGGTGGTGTTCAGCAGTACTGGGTGGTGTTCAGCAGTACTGGGTGGTGTTCAGCAGTACTGGGAGGAGTTCAGCAGTACTGGGTAGTGTTCAGCAGTAATGGGTGGTGTTCAGCAGTACTGGGTGGTGTTCAGCAGTACTGGGTGGTGTTCAGCAGTACTGGGTGGTGTTCAGCAGTACTGGGTGGTGTTCAGCAGTACTGGGTGGTGTTCAGCAGTACTGGGTGGTGTTCAGCAGTACTAGGTGGTGTTCAACAATACTGGGTGGTGTTCAGCAGTGCTGGGTGGTATTTAGCAGTACTGGGTGGTTTGCAGCAGTACTGGGTGGTGTTCAGCAGTACTGGGTGAGGTTCAGCAGTACTGGGTGGTGTTCAGCAGTTCTGGGTGGTGTTCAGCAGTACTGGGTGGTGTTCAGCAGTACTGGGCGGTGTTCAGCAGTACTGGGTGGTGTTCAGCAGTTCTGGGTGGTGTTCAGCATTACTGGGTGGAGTTCATCAGCGCTATGTGGTGTTCAGCAGTACTGGGTGGTTTTCAGCTGTACTGTATGGTGTTCAGCAGTAATGCGATGTGTTTAACAGTAGTGGGTGGTGTTCATCAGTACTGTTTCGTTTTCAGCAGTACTGGGTGGTGTTCTTCAGTACTGGGTGGTTTTCAGCAGTACTGGGTGGTGTTCAGCAGTACTGGGTGGTGTTCAGCAGTACTGGGTGGTGTTCAGCAGTACTGGGTGGTGTTCAGCAGTACTGGGTGGTGTTCAGCAGTACTGGGTGGTGTTCAGCAGTACTGGGTGGTGTTCAGCAGTACTGGGTAGTGTTCAGCAGTACTGGGTGGTGTTCAGCAGTACTGGGTGGTGTTCAAACAGTACTGGATGGTGTTCAGCAGTACTAGGTGGTGTTCAGCAGTACTGGGTGGTATTCAGCAGTACTGGGAGGAGTTCAGCAGTACTGGGTGGTGTTCAGCAGTAATGGGTGGTGTTCAGCAGTACTGGGTGGTGTTCAGCAGTACTGGGTGGTGTTCAGCAGTACTGGGTGGTGTTCAGCAGTACTGGGTGGTGTTCAGCAGTACTGGGTGGTGTTCAGCAGTACTGGGTGGTGTTCAGCAGTACTGGGTGGTGTTCAACAGTACTGGGTGGTCTTCAGAAGTACTGGGTGGTATTTAGCAGTACTGGGTGGTTTGCAGCAGTACTGGGTGGTGATCAGCAGTACTGGGTGAGGTTCAGCAGTACTGGGTGGTGTTCAGCAGTTCTGGGTGGTGTTCAGCAGTACTGGGTGGTGTTCCGCAGTACTGGGCGGTGTTCAGCAGTACTGGGTGGTGTTCAGCAGTTCTGGGTGGTGTTCAGCATTACTGGGTGGTGTTCAGCAGTACTGGGTGGTGTTCGTTTATCAACCTGAGTCTATTAAAGATAATTTAGTCATCTGAGATAGCACTCAAAAAATGCCTTTTACGTCAAGTAATATTTTTGTTATATTGTTGTGGGTGTCAGTCAATGTACTACTTGTGATAACTTTCTTCATTGTATAAGTTTTATGTTTCACTTTCGTAGACAAATGAAGATGAATACTTTTAAGAAAATCATAAAGTTTCCATCAAATTTAAAAAATAAATGAATTTAAAGTAATGTATTTCGTTAGAAATATATTAGTTTCGTAATATATTTCATTCGTATGTAGAGAACTATTTGTTAATGTAATTCTTATGATATACATTAACCTTCGTGTATACCCTTTCACAATGCAAAATATTTGAATGTAAATTTACAAACACTCGAATTGTATATCATCAATACATATGAGATATTTTCAGTTTGAAAATATAATTTATGTCATAGAAATGTGAAGTGAAGCTTCGTGAAGAACACTTAGTGTTCACTAGCAGCTTTGTCAACATCTTTATTTAGTCAATTTCTTCATTTTCAATATAAAACCCAGTTAATCCAGAGCTGATGAGTTACCCCGCCTCACACTTTATTTTCCATTACAGTTAATTTAAAATTGTAATTGCTGGGGCCAAGTGACGTACTGTCAAATGATAAAAGGTACCAACGGTGGTATTGATTATTATTATTATTATTATTATTATTATTATTATTATTATTATTATTATTATTATTATTATTATTATTATGGTTATTATTATTATTGAGGGAAAAACACCGTAGGGTTTATACAGTGGTTGAGAAATTTGAGAGTATCAAGTTTGATCCCAAAAGGAGAAGACAAATTTAATTCCTTGGAACAAAATTTCCTCACTGGCATCACGAAAACTCCCTTCCAAGAATTTATTGTCTTTGGGAGTTGCACGAGAAGGAAGCAGCACCTCTCACGCTCCCTTCAGTTGCACGAGAAGGGAGCAGCACCTCTCACGCTCCCTACAGTTGCACGAGAAGGGAGCAGCACCTCTCACGCTCCCTTCAGTTGCACAAGAAGAAAGCAGCACCCCTCACGCTCCCTTCAGTTGCACAAGAAGGGAACAACACCTCTCACGCTCCCTTCAGTTGCACAAGAAGGGAGCAGCACCTCTCACGCTCCCTTCAGTTGCACGAGAAGGAACAGCACCTCTCACGCTCCCTTCAGTTGCACAAGAAGAGAGCAGCACCTCTCACGCTCCCTTCAGTTGCACAAGAAGGAGCAGCACCCTCACGCTCCCTTCAGTTGCACAAGAAGGAGCAGCACCTCTCACGCTCATTTCAGTTGCACGAGAAGGAAACAGCACCTCTCACGCTCCCTTCAGTTGCACAAGAAGGAGCAGCACCTCACGCTCCCTTCAGTTGCACAAGAAGGAGCAGCACTCTCACGCTCCCTTCAGTTGCACAAGAAGGGAGCAGCACATTTCACGCTCAATTCAGTTGCACAAGAAGGGAGCAGCACCTCTCACGCTCCCTTCAGTTGCACGAAAAGGGAACAGCACCTCTCACGCTCCCTTCAGTTGCACAAGAAGGGAGCAGCACCTCTCACGCTCCCTTCAGTTGCAGAAGAAGGGAGCAGCACCTCTCACGCTCCCTTCAGTTGCACAAGAATGGAGCAGCACCTCTCACGCTCATTTCAGTTGCACGAGAAGGGAACAGCACCTCTCACGCTCCCTTCAGTTGCACAAGAAGGGAGCAGCACCTCTCACGCTCCCTTCAGTTGCACAAGAAGGGAGCAGCACCTCTCACGCTCCCTTCAGTTGCACAAGAAGGGAGCAGCACCTCTCACGCTCCCTTCAGTTGCACGAGAAGGGAGCAGCACCTCTCACGCTCCCTTCAGTTGCACAAGAAGAGAGCAGCACCTCTCACGCTCCCTTCAATGTGTCATGGTTCTCATCTAGGCCGTTTTCACGCCCGTGATTTAGCAATTGTTATACCCATTATATAGTCAGTGGATCACTGAGCACAGTAAAGTTTGCATTGTTAAAATACCGTTATAATCAAACACAAAATGTAAATTTCACACAATACTCATACTATTACATGGAGTCACAATGTTGTTTAACGTTAAGGAACGTTGTTTAACGTTAAGGAACGTTGTTTAACGTTAAGGAACGTCGTTTAACGTTAAGGAACGTCGTTTAACGTTAAGGAACGTTGTTTAACGTTAAGGAACGTTGTTTAACGTTAAGGAACGTTGTATAACGTTAAGGAACGTTGTCTAACGTTAAGGAACGTTGTCTAACGTTAAGGAACGTTGTATAACGTTAAGGAACGTTGTCTAACGTTAAGGAACGTTGTCTAACGTTAAGGAACGTTTCATTCAATCATTCAGTAATACCTTGATCATATTCTGAAAAAGTGTATATCTCAATTTGTGAGCACTCACAGCAGAGGTGAATATACACAGACTAATACATATCTCAGTATATATACACGTTTAGATTTTATTATAATGCATATGCTTATGATTTAGTATCTTATGGCGTTCAATATATATGGCGTACACTATACATGGCGTACAATATATATGGAGGCTACATCACACTCGTTTAATGAATAAGATTTAAACATATAAAACATAAAGAAACTCAATAACAAAATATATTGAAATATTGTTCAGTAATCTCGTAAAAAGAACATAAATCTGAATATGTGAGACAGTTTCAATCTGCTTCTTTAGAAAGCAGTTAAAGTTTTGAGTTCTGGAGCCAGAGTGATGTTGGGTCGAGACACAAGCTAACTTTCAAGTTTATATATCGTTGTTTTGTTTATCTTTATATGCAGTTAACAAATATTTTTACAAAATGTTTTAGTTCAAAATTATATAACATACATTTTTTTTGTATTGATTTGCAAAATAAAAATATTTTGTTCTGCGCTGAAAATAAGCATAAAAACATGCACACATACATACATACATAAATACTTCACAGGACGTATGACTCGACCCCTGCAACCACAACTAGTTGAGTACAACTAGGTGAGTACACACACACACACACACACAGACAAACAGGGAGTCACAAAACTCTAGAAAATATGAAGAACTTGCCCATCATTATATGTTTGTTCCCATAGGCTCAGAGACCCTTGGCTCATGGGGAAAGAGTGCATCTAAGTTCCTCAAGGAGCTGGGCAAAAGACTCAACAGGGTAACTAGGGATCCCAGGGCAGCTAGTTTTCTGTTCCAGCGACTCAGCGCTGCTGTTCAGAGGGGTAATGCCTGCCGTATTTTGGGAACACGCCCCAGCTCTGAGGAGCTGGATGAGATTTTCGCATTATAATCGGTGACAAACATGTAACAATATGTACTAGATATGTATCTCTTACCCCTCATGTACTGTATATGCCATCTTTATACCAACAATGTATCCAATGTATCTCTTAAATCTTTTGTACCATATTATGTAATAAAATATACCTATTGGTAAAAAAATAAAATAAAAGATGGGGTGGTAGGGGAAGTGGAATATTCAAATGGCTTCAGGAAGAAATCCAAATATTCTTCCTTTAAGCCTTTTATTCACTTCTATGAGTATATATATATATATATATATATATATATATATATATATATATATATATATATATATATATATATATATATATATATATATATATATATATTGATTTCTTCCTGAAGCCATTTGAATATTCCACTTCCCCTACCACCCCATCTTTTATTTTATTTTTTTACCAATAGGTATATTTTATTACATAATATGGTACAAAAGATTTAAGAGATGCATTGTTGATATAAAGATGGCATATACAGTACACGAGGTGTTAGAGATACATGTCTAGTACATATTGTTACATTGTTATTGTTATTGTTACATTGTTACTTCTGTATAGCAGTTAGGGAAATCACAGTCAGACTGACCAGTGAGCTAAACATCTGGTTCCTGGATGATGGCACACTGGCAGGTACAAAGGAGTCCCTTGTAGATGATCTTACACAGGTGATGACACAGGGACAGGAAATGGGTCTCATCCTGTATCCATCCAAATGTGAAATCATCTCAGTCAATCAACAAGTGATAGATGCAGTGCTATCAAAACTACCAGGAGCAACAGTCATTGCCCCTACTAATAGTGTCTTGCTTGGAGCACTTCAGGGAAGTGATGCCATTGACACAATTCTCAGGAAGAAACTGGAAGAATTGAGGAGAATGGAACAACGAATAGGCAATCTTGACACCCATGATTCCTTGTACCTTCTCACAAAATGCTTGAGTCTGCCCAGGTTGACATATTTCCTAAGATGTGCTCCTTCATATGATAACCCTATACTGCACGAATACGACAGTATCCTGAGGCAGATCTTTACTAAAGTACTTAACCTTACTCTAGAAGATGGGCAGTGGGACCAAGCTACACTCCCAGTCAGACTAGGAGGCATTGGCGTCCGCAAGTCATCTCAGATTGCTCTACCTGCTTTCCTGTCTTCATGCATTGCATCCAGAGGGCTTGTAGCAGCAGTTCTCCCTGAACATCTTAGGGACACGATTGGAATCCATGACCAAAAGTTCGTTGATGGAGCCAGGATCTGGGATAACCTAACAGGCTCTGAAACCAGGCCTGCTCCCCCCCAACAACTACAAACAGTCGTACTGGGATTGCCCAATAGTAGAGAATATAGCCTCAGCAATGCTTCAGAGTGTCAGGGAAGGATAGAGCCCACCTCCTTGCAGTGAGAGCTCCTCATGCAGGGGACTTTCTTTTGGCTGTTCCCAACTCCAGCCTTGGCACACGCCTCGACCCACAGACCATCCGCATTGGTGTTGCCCTTCGACTTGCCGCCCCTATTCTCGCCGAACACAGGTGTATTTGTGGCAGTGAAGCAGCAGACTGATTCGGGTACCATGGTCTTGTGTGTCGTAAATCCGAGGGAAAGATTGCAAGACATGAAGAGGTTAATAACATTATCAAGAGGAGCCTCACAACAGCCGGATGCCCAGCAGTTAGGGAACCACCCCAACTATGCAGATCTGATGGCAGCCAAAAGCGTCCAGATGGTATCACCCTTCAAGCCTGGACAGACGGCAAGCAGGTGGTGTGGGACTACACATGTGCATCTACCTTGGCTGATACCTATCTCCAATACACCAGGGAGGAAGGAGGGGCAGCTGCCACCTTCAGGGAGTCCCAGAAGTCGAGAAAATATGGAGAATTTGCCCATCATTATATGTTTGTTCCCATAGGCTCAGAGACTCTTGGCTCATGGGGAAAGAGTGCATCTAAGTTCCTCAAGGAGCTGGGCAAAAGACTCAACAGGGTAACTAGGAATCCCAGGGCAGCTAGTTTTCTGTTCCAGCGACTCAGCGCTGCTGTTCAGAGGGGTAATGCATGCTGTATTCTGGCACGCGCCCCAGCTCGGAAGAGCTGGATGAGATTTTCGCATTATAATCAGTGACAAACATGTAACAATATGTACTAGACATGTATCTCTCACACCTCGTGTACTGTATATGCCATCTTTATATCAACAATGTATCTCTTAAATCTTTTGTACCATATTATGTAATAAAATATAAATATTGGTATATATATATATATATATATATATATATATATATATATATATATATATATATATATATATATATATATATATATATATATATCTTCTTCAACACGTCGGTCGTTTCCCACAAAAGCAGGGTGGCCCCCCAAAAAAAAAAAAACTAAAGTTTCTCCTTTTACATTTAGTAATATACACAGAAGAAGGGGTTACTAGCCCCTTGCTCCCGGCATTTTAGTCGCCTCTTACGACACGCATGGCTTACGGAGGAAGAATTCTGTTCCACTTCCCCATGGAGATATATATATATATATACATATATATATATATATAAAATATATATATATATATATATATATATATATATATATATATATATATATATATATATATATATATATATATATATATATATATATATATGAACTAATTTAAAATAAAATTCTTTCTAAAATTTTCTCTTATACGTTTAAAGATATATTTTTCATTTAAGTTAAAAATTAATAATTTTGTACCAAAAAAAAATTAGAAAACTTACCTAACCTTATTATAAGAACCACAATTTAATTTAGTATGATCCAACTAAAAACATTAAAGTTAAGTTTACAATTGTTTAATAATTAACAAACACAGTGAAATATATCTTTTTTTTGATAGGTTCAGAATGATTTTTACGATATTATAGAATACACAAATTTTTGCTTGGCTTATTCAGCAAGAAGAGCTTTGCTATTGAAGCCAAAATCGAGAGCTTTACCAAATCGGCACAACATATTTATCTGCCGTCTCCCACCATGGCAGGTTGGCCCGAAAAAGAAAAACCTTCATCATCTTTCACTCCAACACTCCATCACTGTCTTGCCAGAGGCATGCTTACACTACAGTTATAAAACTACAACTCTTTCCTATATTCATTTTAATTTTCTTCTTTTACATACCCTATCAAACTCAACTTCTCTTCAGAATCTCCCAAAAGCACAGTGTCATCAGCAAAAAGCAACTGTGACAACTCCCACTTTGTATTTGATTCTTTATCTTTTAACCCCACACCTCTTGCCAAGACACTCGCATTCACTTCACATACAACCCCATCTATAAATATATTGAACAACTATGGTGACACACATCCTTGTCTAAGGCCTACTTTTACTGGGAAATAATCTTACCCTTTCCTACATTCTCTAACCTGAGCCTCACTATCCTCGTAAAAACTCGTCACTGCTTTCAGTAACCTACCTCCTATTCCAAACACCTACAACATCTGTATATATATATATATATATATATATATATATATATATATATATATATATATATATATATATATATATATATATATATATATATATATATATATATATATATATATATGTCGTGCCGATTAGGTAAAACTTGCGATTTTGGATTAAATAGCAACGCTCACCTTGCCATATAAGACAAGTGAAAATTTGTGTATGCAATAATTTCGCCAAAATCATTCTGAACATAACGAAAAAATATATTTCATTGTGTTTGTTTATTATTAAAATAATGTTAACGTATCTAAATATATTTAGTTGGGTTAGGCTAAATTAAATTACGCTTGTTGTAATAAGGTTAGGTAGGTTTTCAAAGTTTCTCTTGGTACAAAATTATAAATTCTTACATTAACATAAATGAAAAAATATATCTTTAAACGTATAAGAAAAAATTTTAGAAATGACATAATTTTAGATGAGTTCTTGCTAATTGACCAGTTTTACCTAATCGGCACGACATATATATATATATATATATATACACCAAAAAAAAAAAAATGAAAAAGAGCATAAATAAATATACAAGGTATGATATAGCACGTAAGGAAAGTAGTTTGTTGAATTATGTATTGGTGGATAAAAGGTTGATGGGTAGGCTTCAGGATGTACATGTTTATAGAGGGGCAACGGATATATCAGATCATTATTTGGTTGTAGCTACAGTTAGAGTAAAAGGTAGATGGGACAAAAAGAAAATGGCAACAGCAAGTAAGAGAGAGGTAAAAGTGTATAAACTAAGGGAGGAGGAAGTTAGGGTGAGATATAAGCAACTATTGGCAGAAAGGTGGGCTAGTGCAAGTAGGAGTAGTGGGGGGGTTGAAGAGAGTTGGGATAGTTTTAAAAATGCAGTATTAGAATGTGGGGCAGAAGTTTGTGGCTATAGGAGGGTGGGTGCAGGAGGAAAGAGGAGTGAGTGGTGGAATGAAGAAGTAAAGGGTGTGATAAAAGAGAAAAAGGTAGCTTATGAGAGGTTTTTACAAAACAGAAGTGTTAATAGAAGAGCAGAATATATGAAGCGTAAAAGAAAGGTGAAGAGAGTGGTGAGAGAGTGCAAAAGAAGAGCGGATGAAAGAATGGGAGAGGTTCTGTCAAGAAATTTTGCTGAAAACAAGAAATTTTTTTGGAGTGAGATAAACAAGGTAAGAAAGCCTAGGGAACGAATGGATTTGTCAGTTAAAAACAGAGTAGGGAAGTTAGTAGATGGGGAGCTGGAGGTATTGGGTAGATGGCGGGAATATTTTGAGGAACTTTTAAATGTCGATGAAAAAAGGGAGGCGGTAATTTCATGTACTGGCGAGGGAGGTACAACATCGTTTAGGAGTGAAGAAGAGCAGGATGTGAGTGTGGGGGAGGTGCGTGAGGCATTACGTAGAATGAAAGGGGGTAAAACAGCTGGAATTGACGGAATCATGACATAAATGTTAAAAGCAGGGGGGGATATAGTGCTGGAGTGGTTGGTATTTTTGTTTAATAAATGTATGAAAGAGGGGGAGGTACCTAGGGATTGGCAGAGAGCATGTATAGTTCCTTTATGCAAAGGGAAGGGGGATAAAAGATAGTGTAAAAATTATAGGGGAATAAGTTTACTGAGTATATCAGGTAAAGTGTATGGCAGGGTTATTATTGAAAGAATTAGAGGTAAGACAGAGAGTAGGATTGCAGATGAGCAAGGAGGCTTTAGAGTGGGTAGGGGATGTGTAGATCAAGTGTTTACAGTGAAGCATATATGTGAACAGTATTTAGATAAAGGTAGAGAAGTTTTTATTGCATTTATGGATTTAGAAAAAGGATATGATAGAGTGGATAGGGGAGCAATGTGGCAAATGTTGCAAGTGTATGGAATAGATAGTAAGTTACTGAAGGCTGTAAAGAGTTTTTATGAGGATAGTGAGGCTCAGGTAAGGGTGTGTAGGAGAGAGGGAGATTACTTCCCGGTAAAAGTAGGTCTTAGACAGGGATGTGTAATGTCACCATGGTTGTTTAATATATTTATAGATGGGGTTGTAAAAGAAGTAAATGCTAGGGTGTTGGGGAGAGGGGTGGGATTAAATTATGGAGAATTAAATGCAAAATGGGAGTTGACACAGTTACTTTTTGCTGGTGATACTGTGCTTATGGGAGATTCTAAAGAAAAGTTGCAAAGGTTAGTGGACGAGTTTGGGAGGGTGTGTAAAGGTAGAAAGTTAAAAGTGAACATAGATAAGAGTATGGTGATGAGGGTATCAAACGATTTAAATAAAGAAAAATTTGATATCACATTGGAGAGAGGGATTATGGAAGAAGTAAATGTTTTCCGATATTTTGGAGTTGACGTGTCAGCGGATGGGTTTATGAAGGATGAGGTTAACCATTGAATTGATGAAGGAAAAAAGGTGAGTGGTGCGTTGAGGTATCTGTGGAGACAAAAAAACGTTATCCATGGAGGCAAAGAAGGGAATGTACGAAAGTATAGTGGTACCAACACTCATATATGAGTGTGAAGCATGGGTTGCAAATGCTGCAGCGAGAAGGAGGCTGGAGGCAGTGGAGATGTCCTGTCTAAGGGCAATGTGTGGTGTAAATATTATGCAGAAAATTCGGAATGTGGAAATTAGGAGAAGGTGTGGAGTTACTAAAAGTATTTGTCAGAGGGCTGAAGAGGGGTTGTTGAGGTGGTTTGGTCATTTAGAGAGAATGGATCAAAGTAGAATGACTTGGAGAGCGTATAAATCTGTAGGGGAAGGAAGGCGGGGTAGGGGTCGTCCTAGAAAAGGTTGGAGGGAAGGGGTAAAGGAGGTATTGTGGGCGAGGGCTTGGACTTCCAGCAAGCATGTGTGAGCGTGTTAGATAGGAGTGAATGGAGACGAATGGTTTTGGGACATGACGATCTGTTGGAGTGTGAGCAGGGTAACATTTTGTGAAGGGATTCAGGAAACCAGTTAATTGATTTAGTTGGACTTGAGTCCTGGAAATGGGAAGTACAATGCCTGCACTTTAAAGGAGGGGTCTGATATAGTGACAGCTGGGAGGGACAATTCTCAGCTGTCGTATCTGAGCTCCTCTGCAAAGACAGTGATTATGTATGAGTGTGGTGAAAGTGTTGAATGATGATGAAAGTATTTTCTTTTTGGGGATTTTCTTTCTTTTTGGGTCACCCTGCCTCGGTGGGTTGAAAAAAAAAATATACACCAAACTGCGACATGCCAGGATTCGACCCCACGACACGTTGCCCCGCCTCAAGAGACAACACAACTTACGTGTTACCGTATCCACTCCTTTTCCAAATCCATAAATGCCACAAAAACCTCTTTACCTTATCTAAATACTGTTCACCTTTATGTTTCACTGTAAACAATTGATCTACACACACCATATCTTTCCTAAAGCCTCCTTGTTCATCTGCTATCCTACTCTCCGTCTTAATCTTAATTCTTTCAATAATAACTCTTCCATACACTTTACCAGGTACACTCAACAGACTTATTCCCCTATAATTTTTGCATTCTCTTTTGTCCCCTTTGCCTTTATACAAAGGAACTATGCATGCTCTCTGCCAATCCCTAGGTACCTTACCCTCTTCCATACATTTATTAAATAATAGCACCAACCACTCCAAAACTATATCCCCACCTGCTTTTAAAATTTATATCTTTATCCCATCAATCCCAGCTGCTTTATCCCCTTTCATTCTACCCACTGCCTCACGAACTTCCCCTACACCCACAACTGGCTCTTCCACACTCCTACAAGATGTTATTCCTCCTTGCCCTATACACGAAATTAAAGCTTCCCTATCTTCATCAGCATTTAACAATTCCTAAAAATATTCCCACCATCTTCTCGATACCTCTAACTCTCCTCATTATTTTTAACTCTCAAATCCAGGCTTCCTCAACTTATTAATCTCACTCCAAAAAATTTTCATAATTTAAAAAAAATTATTGATAACTTCTCACCCACTCTCTCATTTGCTCTCTTTTTAAATTGCTTCACCACTTTTTTAACCTCTCTTTTTCTCTCCATATACTCCTCCCTCCTTGCATCTCTTCTACTTTGTAAAAACCTCTCATATGCTAACCTTTTCTCTTTAAATTATCATTCCACCAATCGCTCTTCTTCCCGCACCCACTTAGCTTTGCTAAGATCGATGGTGGAGTGGATAGGGTAACACGTACGTTGTGTTGTCTCTTGAGGCGGGGCAACGTGTCGTGGGGTCGAATCCTGGCATGTCGCAGTTTGGTGTATTTTTAAAAAAATATATATATATATATATATATATATATATATATATATATATATATATACATATATCAAACACTGATCTCTGGCCGACGGAGACTCGAACCTACGAACCTCATGACAAGGTACGCAGTGCTTTACCGACCGTACCACACTGGTCCAATACCTTGGCATCCAGCTTTCGCTAGACGTTATTCCAAGGCAGCCAGCTTTCAGGCAGGAAGGCTTACAGCTTGGCATCCAGCGAAAGCTGGATGCCAAGGATTTGGACCAGTGTGGTACGGTCGGTAAAGCACTGGCACCTTGTCATGAGGTTCGAGGTTCGAGTCTCCGTCGGCCAGAGATCAGTGTTTGTGAATATTTCGCCTGCTCTTGCGAATTCCTAGCATTGTAAAAAATCTCTAGTTGTGTCGATGCATGCAGGGGATGAGATGAAAGCTGTAACCTTCCTGCCTGAAAGCTGGCTGCCTTGGAATAACGTCTAGCGAAAGCTGGATGCCAAGGTATTGGACCAGTGTGGTACGGTCGGTAAAGCACTGCGTACCTTGTCATGAGGTTCGTAGGTTCGAGTCTCCGTCGGCCAGAGATCAGTGTTTGTGAATATTTCGCCTGCTCTTGCGAATTCTCTAGCATAATATATATATATATATATATATATATATATATATATATATATATATATATATATATATATATATATATATATATATATATATATATATATATATATATATATATATATACATATATATATATAATATATATATATAATATATATATATATATATATATATATATATATATATATATATATATATATATATATATATATATATATATATATAAAGAACATAAGAAAGAACACTGCAGCAGGCCTACTGGTCAATGCAGGGCAGGTCCAATTCTCCCACCGACTTAAGCCAATTCCTTGACCTGGTCAGTTCAGTCATATTCACTTAGGGGAGGAGCACGGCATCTGACCTTTTAGCACAAACTAGTCAGGTCCAACGGTCCAACTCACACCCACCCACACCAACTCATGTATTTATCCAACCTATTTTTAAAACTACACAACGTCTTAGCTTCTATTACAGTACTCAGGAGTTTGTTCCACTAATCCACAACTCTATTACCAAACCAGTGCTTTCCTATATCCTTCCTGAATCTGATTTTTTGCAAATTAAAACCCTTGCTGCGAGTCCTGTTAATACTAGATATTTTTAGTACGCTATTTACATCCCCTTTATTAATTTCTGTTTTCCATTTATACACCTCACTCATATCCCCTCTAATTCTACGCCTTTCTATAGAGTGCAGATTCAGGGCCCTCAGTCTATCCTCACAGGGAAGATTTCTGATCCATGGGATCAACTTTTTTATCCTTCTTTGTACGTTTTCCAGTGCATTTTATTTTCATTCTGTAATACGGTGACCAAAACTGTGCAGCATAATCTAAATGAGGCCTAACCAAAGATATATAGAGTTGAAGAACAACCTGAGGACTTCTATTATTTATACTTCTTGATATGAAGCCAAGGATTCTGTTAGCTTTATTGTGAACACTTATGCACTGTTGATGTCTTGGTTTCAGATTACTGCTAACCAGAACTCCTAAATCCTTTTCTCAATCCGTAATATTAAGATCTACATCATTTAGTTTATATGTGGCATGGTTATTTTCCTGTCCAACATTTAGAACTTTGCATTTGTCTATATTAAACTGCATCTGCCACTTCTCCGACCACTGCATCAGTCTATTCAAATCCTCCTGGAGTGCTCTAATGTCCTCATTTGAATGAATTGGACACCCTATTTTGGTGTCATCAGCAAATTTGCTTATGTCGCTATTTATTCCCTCATCTATGTCGTTTATGTAAATTGTGAACAACAAAGGGCCCAACACTGACCCCTGTGGGACACCGGTTGTGACGTGCCCCCGTTCTGATTTCTCTCCATTTATGCAAACTCTCTGCTGCCTATTTGTCAACCATGCCTTAAATTCTCAACAGACTCTGATGTGGAACTCTATCGAAAGCCTTACTGAAGTCATATACACAATATCATATTCAATACCATGATCTACTTCCTCAAATACCTTAGTGAAGAAAGTTAGTAAATTCGTAAGACAGGAACGCCCCTTTGTAAAACCGTGTTGAGATTCATTAATCAATTTATGCCTTTCAAGATGACTACGAATTGCTTCGGCAAATATTGATTCCATGAATTTACCAACTATGGAGGTAAGGCTTATTGGTCTATAGTTCGAAGCTAAGGACCTGTCACCTGCCTTGTAAATAGGTATTACATTTTCCATTTTCCACTTGTCTGGCACTATGCCAGTTTGTAGTGATATATTGAAAAGATTAGCCAAAGGTATGCTAAGTTCCTCTTTACATTCCTTTAATAAAACCCTCGCAAACAGTTCATCAGGGCCTGGGGATTTGTTAGGTTTTAATTATTCTATTTGTCTGAGGACCATGTCACTAGTTACCCTAATAGTGCATGGTTTATTATCGTCCTGTTCTACATTATTTATTATTTCTGGAATTTCTCTAGCATCTTCCTGAGTAAAAATTGAGAGGAAGTAGGCATCAAAAAGTTCTTACATATCCTTATCACTGTCAGTGATCTGTCCTGAGTTACTCTTAAGTGGGTCTATCTTGTTCCTAATCTTACTTCTGTATACCTGAAAGAACCCTTTTGGATTAGTCCTGGAAATGGGAAGTACAATGCCTGCACTTTAAAGGAGGGGTCTGGGATAGTGACAGCTGGGAGGGACTATTCTCAGCTGTCGTATCTGAGCTCCTCTGCAAAGACAGTGATTATGTATGAGTGTGGTGAAAGTGTTGAATGATGATGAAAGTATTTTCTTTTTGGGGATTTTCTTTCTTTTTGGGTCACCCTGCCTCGGTGGGAGACGGCCGACTTGTTGAAAAAAAAAAAAAAAAAAAAAAAAAAAAATATAATATATATATATATATATACAATATATATATATATATATATATATATATATATATATATATACATACATATATACATATATTATGTGTGTGTGTGTGCAATTAGATCATAGTAAACAGGTGATAGTACAACATGCAGAACCAATGTACAAAAATATCGCAATTTTTTTTTTTCAAATGTGAGACACAACTAAATATCAGCATTCAACGTGATAAAAAGATTACGGTTTGTTTATTTTTTGTAAGTAAAGTCAGAGAGGAGGATGAGAGTGTTAGAACAGCATAAACTTATTGGCACTTACCATTCTTTGATGGAAATAACACTTATTGATGTTTCAGACATGAGTTCCCAATAATACTGTCGTTCCCGAGGTTGTTCTTATTGGTGAATGATGCAGCGCTCGTCACTCAATGTCTTGGTGACTTCACCCACTTAATTATCAATATTTTATTTTATTATGGAAATATAACTCATGAGGTCAGCCTGAGAGAGTTGGTGTCTAGTAAGATGTTATGTACCTCAATACTGTGTTATAAACAAGCACTAACACAGCCTCCTCACTGCGCGATAAGATATACAGGAACAAATATGCCACAGTTTTCTAATTTTATAAGGGCAAAAATTCGATTAATGATTACTCTTCAGTGCTGTGCACTTACTCTTTAAGAGAACACAGATGCTAGAATGACGGCAGCAGCTAGACAGTCGCCTGTAGTTGACATGGACAGTCAGCGGTACAGTTGGAAGCCAGACAGTACTGGGTCAATGAGAGCAGCGCGCACACCCTCCCAACACTAGACTATCTGAGCTACTGACGCCCACTTCCTGCTCCACATCCTCCCTCCAGTCCCTCCAGCCCCTCCAGTCCCTCCAGTCCCTCCAGGGCAAGACGCACCTGGAGTGCGCTTTTCGCCTCATCCAGATATAGTTTTCGTTTTTTACTAAATCCTCAACACACTTTTTCAAATATTCTTAAAACAAACCAATGCCTCGTTATTCTGTAACCTTTATTGAATAGTGGATTAGTTTCAGTTTCACAAGCGCTCGTACGTTTATAAATAGCTAAGGATTTTCTTATTTATTAAGCGGAAGGCTCCGTCAAATGACCAAAAGCTAAGATCTGTTTCCTCACAGATCTTACCTAACCTAACCTATTTTTATTATCTCTAAGACTAATTCATATTCCAGAGTGTTGGTCACTTGTAACAAGGATTCCTTTTCTTGGTCCAGCCCATCTGGCTGTTTGGCATAGAAATTAATAAAACAATATTGCCATGCCCGTAAATTTTACCGCATCAAATAAAGGGACAAAGTAAAACTGATGTAATTAAAATATAAAAATGAAATACAAAATCCCAATTCAATTTCACCGGGTGTATTTCATGACCTGTGGAATAATGTGACATTGTCTCCCTCTCATTACGCTGAATTGAATTACATGCAAAATAAAATAAAAATTGTTAAATTTTTTAACTTGTTTTATCTAAACATGGGAGCCTCAGGTATCAAATTGGGCAATTTCTAAGTATAAACGGTTCTATGAAACTCCTTATCTTCTGAGTGTGGTGAATTGCATGTTTACGAAGGGTTTTGTGTTATTGATGTGGTGAAGTATATTGTTTGTGGTGTCTAAAAGAAACAGATGGAGCGAGAGGCCATTAATATGCATCAATACAGTGTTACATCTCATTCCTGAGTCATGAGGACGAAATCAACATGTGCCAGTGCAATTTTATTCATTATTTTCATAACAGTTGTGTTGTCAAAATTACTTGTTGTCATTTGATGATACAGTGAAGAACTAAGACGTGTATTTAACACTTATGACACTTTATTAGCAGGTGTTTCACCTGCTGGAGGCTTTATCACTCTATCTCAATGCATTGAAAAAACTTAGAAAATATAGTAAACTGATGTCAAATGAATCATGGGAATCTTGTGAGTTGAGTCAGCAGTGTTGCGAGGTCGGGCGAGGATTCAGCAGTGTTGCGAGGTCGGGCTAGGATTCAGCAGTGTTGCGAGGTCGGGCTAGGATTCAGCAGTGTTGCGAGGTCGGGCTAGGATTCAGCAGTGTTGCGAGGTCGGGCTAGGATTCAGCAGTGTTGCGAGGTCGGGCTAGGATTCAGCAGTGTTGCGAGGTCGGGCGTGGATTCCTGATACGTTAAAGCCACTTATGGTTCTGTCTTAGTAAAGATGATAAGGGTTTCCCTAAATATCAGTGTACGAAAATAAAAATAAGTTTACTTTAGCAGCAACATGGGTTCTTTCCATGTTATTAAGTAAGTTTATTCAGGTATAAACAAATACAGTTACATAAATTATCATACATAGCAGCATATGTGTAGAGAACCTAGGATAACCAAAAAAGTCAGACAGAGTGACTTATTTCCATTGGGGTCCTTTAACTTCCCTTATGATTTGTGTAAAAACAGTCATTAATGAGAACGTCTCTACTGCTAACATGTTCTGTTTCTTCGGTTGGTGGTCCAAGTTCTTGAATGTTTTCAACACATTTACTTTATCTCAACTCATCAAAATGGATGACATGCGCTTTCTCGCTGATTTCAGTTGACTTCTTTACCAAGTCCTTAATCATAATGACGTGCTGGTAGCCTCATCCCGTTAGTCACTGGTAAGAATTTGTGTGACGTTATTAGCCACCCCACCAAATGGAAGAACAAGAAAAACTTACTGTTGAACGTTCTCGTGTAGCTGTGTTTGTTGATAATATTGTGTTCATTATTCATGCAATCATAGATAAAATGTGCAGGAAATTGAGCACACTCGTGGTCGTGGAAGAAAGAACGCCTCGCTTAGTACGTGTATTATGAAGTGAGAAAAATGTATCAGGTCGTCCTTGTTTGTGGATTTTCTTTATGTATTGAAGATTTACATCACGTGTGCCTCCCTCCCCCCCAAATTGTTTGTTCAATTTAGCCAAAATTTCTTGTCAGAAAATTAATTGAGTGCTTGGGAATGAATGTGATATGATCACACTTTACTTGTGTTGTCTCACCTTTACTCACTCTCTGTATGGTCATTAATTACCAAATGAATTTATGTATGACTGATGACGTCCATTGTGAGTAAATCGTGGCCAATAAAAGATTCTATATAACTGCATCTGTCTATACAACAGAAGTACGAAACAAAGCGAAAACAGTTTTCAGTGTTATTGGTACATTATTCATAATGGTCCGGAATCCATATATGGGTCACAGACGTAACACACGTAGGATTTAATACGGGTGTTAGTCAGCAGGTGATCGCTGGGTCAGGAAGCTGTAGGACAACGCTGGAGATGTGTTACTGCAAATATGATATAAATATAAGATTTCCAGAGAGTTAAAATGGCTCTGAGGAGGGAGTAGTTGTTCTATAAATCATAAGTGTGATGGTTAAGTGAGAAAAATGTATCTGTTCGTGATTTACATCACGTGTTTTCCCAGATAAAAAAAAACAGACGTCCAAGAACGGGGATTTATTGTACGTTTTTTTCCTCGAGACTAAAATTATTGGATAACACCACATACCTGCTTCTGCTTGTGACTTCTTAGACATCAATGGACTATGTCAATTTCAAATACATTTTCTTTAAAAGCTCCATCTTCCACCAGACCATTAACATAACTATGAGTTCTTCACTAATTGTTGTCCTGGCAGCCATATGCAATACCACACTAACAATCATGAATTCATGTAGAACATAACTTATGCTTCATGTAGAACATAACATATACTTCATGTAGAATATAACTTATGCTTCATGTAGAACCTAACTTATGTTTCATGTAGAACATAACTTATGTTTCATGTAGAACATAACATATGCTTCATGTAGAACATAACATATGCTTCATGTAGAACATAAATTATGCTTCATGTAGAACATAACTTATGTTTCATGTAGAACATAACTTATGTTTCATGTAGAACATAACATATGCTTCATGTAGAACATAACATATGGTTCATGTAGAACATAACATATGCTTCATGTAGAACATAACTTATGCTTCATGTAGAACATAACTTATGCTTCATGTAGAACATAACATATACTTCATGTAGAATATAACTTATGCTTCATGTAGAACATAACATATGCTTCATGTAGAACATAACTTATGTTTCATGTAGAACATAACTTATGCTTCATGTAGAACATAACTTATGCTTCATGTAGAACATAAATTATGTTTCATGTAGAACATAACATATGCTTCATGTAGAACATAACTTATGCTTCATGTAGAACATAACTTATGCTTCATGTAGAACCTAACTTATGTTTCATGTAGAACATAACTTATGTTTCATGTAGAACATAACATATGCTTCATGTAGAACATAACATATGCTTCATGTAGAACATAACTTATGCTTCATGTAGAACATAACTTATGTTTCATGTAGAACATAACATATGCTTCATGTAGAACATAACTTATGTTTCATGTAGAACATAACTTATGCTTCATGTAGAACATAACTTATGCTTCATGTAGAACATAACTTATGCCTCATGTAGAACAAAACTTATGCTTCATGTAGAACATAACTTATGTTTCATGTAGAACATAACATATGCTTCATGTAGAACATAACATATGGTTCAGGTAGAACATAACATATGCTTCATGTAGAACATAACATATGGTTCATGTAGAACATAACTTATGCTTCATGTAGAACATAACTTATGCTTCATGTAGAACATAACATATGGTTCATGTAGAACATAACTTATGCTTCATGTGGAACATAACTTATGCTTCATGTAGAACATAACAAATGCTTCATGTAGAACATAACTTATGCTTCATGTAGAACATAACTTATGCTTCATGTAGAACATAACTTATGCTTCATGTAGAACATAACTTATGCTTCATGTAGAACATAACATATGCTTCATGTAGAACATAACATATGGTTCATGTAGAACATAACATATGCTTCATGTAGAACATAACATATGGTTCATGTAGAACATAACTTATGCTTCATGTAGAACATGACTTATGCTTCATGTAGAACATAACATATGCTTCATGTAGAACTTAACATATGCTTCATGTAGAACATAACTTATGCTTCATGTAGAACATAACATATGCTTCATGTAGAACATAACATATGCTTCATGTAGAACATAACATATGCTTCATGTAGAACATAACATATAGTTCATGTAGAACATAACATATGCTTCATGTAGAACATAACTTATGTCTCATGTAGAACATAATTTATGCTTCATGTAGAACATAACATATGCTTCATGTAGAACATAACATATGCATCATGTAGAACATAACTTATGTTTCATGTAGAACATAACATATGCTTCATGTAGAACATAACTTATGCTTCATGTAGAACATAACTTATGCTTCATGTAGAACATAACATATGGTTCATGTAGAACATAACATATGTTTCATGTAGAACATAACTTATGATTCATGTAGAACATAACATATGCTTCATGTATAACATAACTTATGCTTCATGTAGAACATAACTTATGCTTCATGTAGAACATAACTTATGCTTCATGTAGAACATAATATATGCTTCATGTAGAACATAACGTATGCTTCATGTAGAACATAACATATGCTTCATGCAGAACATAACATATGGTTCATGTAGAACATAACATATGCTTCATGTAGAACATAACATATGTTTCATGTAGAACATAACTTATGTTTCATGTAGAACATAACTTATGCTTCATGTAGAACATAACTTATGTTTCATGTATAACATAACTTATGCTTCATGTAGAACATAACTTATGCTTCAAGTAGAATAAAACATATGGTTCATGTAGAACATAACATATGCTTCATGTAGAGCATAACTTATGTTTCATGTAGAACATAACATGTGCTTCATGTAGAACATAACTTATGCTTCATGTAGAACATAACCTATGCTTCATGTAGAACATAACATATGGTTCATATAGAACATAACTTATGTTTCATGTAGAACATAACATATGCTTTATGTAGAACATAACTTATGTTTCATGTAGAATATAACATATGCTTCATGTAGAACATAACTTATGCTTCATGTAGAACATAACTTATGCTTCATGTAGAACATAACATATGGTTCATGTAGAACATAACTTATGTTTCATGTAGAACATAACTTATGCTTCATGTAGAACATAACTTATGTTTCATGTAGAACATAACTTATGTTTCATGTAGAACATAACTTATGCTTCATGTAGAACATAACTTATGTTTCATGAAGAACATAACGTATGCTCATTTACAACATAACATATGGTTCATGTAGAACATAACTTATGTTTTATGTAGAACATAACTTATGCTTCATGTAGAACATAACTTATGCTTCATGTAGAACATAACTTATGCTTCATGTAGAACATAACTTATGCTTCATGTAGAACATAACTTATGCTTCATGTAGAACATAACATATGCTTCATATAGAACATAACTTATGCTTCATGTAGAACATAACTTATGCTTCATGTAGAACATAACATATGGTTCATGTAGAACATAACTTATGTTTCATGTAGAACATAACTTATGTTTCATGTAGAACATAACTTATGTTTCATGTAGAACATAACTTATGTTTCATGTAGAACAATACTTATGCTTCATGTAGAACATAACTAATGTTTCATGTAGAACATAACTTATGTTTCATGTAGAACATAACTTATGCTTCATGTAGAACATAACATATGATCTGTAGAACATAACTTATGTTCATGTAGAACATAACTTATGCTTCATGTAACATAATGTTGATCAGGTATAATAATGTTGTTGATGGGACTAATGATGTTGTTGATGGGTACGTATGATGTTGTTGATGGTACGTATGATGTTGTTGATGGGTACGTATGATGTTGTTGATGGTACGTATGATGTTGTTGATGGGTACGTATGATGTTGTTGATGGTACGTATGATGTTGTTGATGGGTACGTATGATGTTGTTGATGGTACGTATGATGTTGTTGATGGGTACGTATGATGTTGTTGATGGGTACGTATGATGTTGTTGATGGGTACGTATGATGTTGTTGATGGGTACGTATGATGTTGTTGATGGAGTCGTATGATGTTGTTGATGGGTACGTATGATATTGTTGATAGGTACGTATGATGTTGTGTATGGGTACGTATGATGTTGTTGATGGGTACGTATGATGTTGTTGATGGGTACGTATGATGTTGTTGATGGGTACGTATGATGTTGTTGATGGGTACGTATGATGTTGTTGATGGGTACGTATGATGTTGTTGATGGGTACGTATGATGTTGTTGATGGGTACGTATGATGTTGTTGATGGGTACGTATGATGTTGTTGATGGGTACGTATGATGTTGTTGATGGGTACGTATGATGTTGTTGATGGGTACGTATGATGTTGTTGATGTGTACGTATGATGTTGTTGATGGGTACGTATGATGTTGTTGATGGGTACGTATGATGTTGTTGATGGGTACGTATGATGTTGTTGATGGGTACGTATGATGTTGTTGATGGGTACGTATGATGTTGTTGATGGTACGTATGATGTTGTTGATGGGTACGTATGATGTTGTTGATGGGTACGTATGATGTTGTTGATGGGTACGTATGATGTTGTTGATGGGTACGTATGATGTTGTTGATGGGTACGTATGATGTTGTAGATGGGTACGTATGATGTTGTTGATGGGTACGTATGATGCATCGTTGCAGGAAAACAGTGCAACATGAGGAAGGCCATAATTTTCTCTTCCTCTGGTGTTAAATACAGATTTTCAAGCATTTCGGAAACATTTGTTTTGTCACCATATTTATGTTAAATGCTAAGTTGTTTTTATTGCCGAGGTTCCCGTTTTTCTTTTTCTTTACTTCTTTGAGTCTTATTATTATTTTCTTCTTCTCATTCAAGTTATAATGATATTTATAGTAATAATAATAATATTTTATTATAATTATTATAATTATTATTATTATTACTAGTAGTAGTAGAAACCACGCAATTAAGGCAGGTTATGACAACGGGAGTCCCTTTAGTAAGAATACTTTGTATTGAATAGTAATGCCGTTTAGGAGGATGTTAATGATTAAAAACTCGTTTAGTCTGACTTGAAAACGATTAAGTAGATTTCAACTTTTAGAATATGATAGATACATTCAATGAGAATTAGACTTTAGAAAAGACTGAACAATGTTGGATGGTAGTTGGGCAGTTAATAAATAAATAAAAGTTACTGCAAGTGAGGGAGAGTTCTTCAGTAAGACACGGCTGGTGAAGGTGGTGAGACACAGCTGGTGAAGGTGGTGAGACACGGCTGGTGAAGGTGGTGAGACACGGCTGGTGAAGGTGGTGAGACACGGCTGGTGAAGGTGGTGAGACACGGCTGGTGAAGGTGGTGAGACACGGCTGGTGAAGGTGGTGAGACACGGCTGGTGAAGGTGGTGAGACACGGCTGGTGAAGGTGGTGAGACACGGCTGGTGAAGGTGGTGAGACACGGCTTGTGAAGGTGGTGAGACACTGCTGGTGAAGGTGGTGAGACACGGCTGGTGAAGGTGGTGAGACACGGCTTGTGAAGGTGGTGAGACACGGCTGGTGAAGGTGGTGAGACACGGCTGGTGAAGGTGGTGAGACACGGCTGGTGAAGGTTGTGATACACGGCTGGTGAAGGTGGTGAGACACGGCTGGTGAAGGTGGTGAGACACGGCTGGTGAAGGTGGTGAGACACGGCTGGTGAAGGTGGTGAGACACGGCTGGTGATGGTGGTGAGACACGGCTGGTGAAGGTGGTGAGACACGGCTGGTGAAGGTGGTGAGACACGGCTGGTGAAGGTGGTGAGACACGGCTGGTGAAGGTGGTGAGACACAGCTGGTGAAGGTGGTGAGACACGCCTGGTGAAGGTTGTGAGACACGGCTGGGGAAGGTGGTGAGACACGGCTGATGAAGGTGGTGAGACACGTCTGGTGAAGGTGGTGAGACACGGATGGTGAAGGTGGTGAGACACGGCTGGTGAAGGTGGTGAGACACGGCTGGTGTTGGTGGTGAGACACGGCTGGTGAAGGTGGTGAGACACGGCTGGTGAAGGTGGTGAGACACGGCTGGTGAAGGTGGTGAGACACGGCTGGTGAAGGTGGTGAGACACGGCTGGTGAAGGTGGTGAGACACGCCTGGTGAAGGTGTGAGACACGGCTGGTGAAGGTGGTGAGACACGGCTGGTGAAGGTGGTGAGACACGTCTGGTGAAGGTGGTGAGACACGGCTGGTGAAGGTGGTGAGACACGGCTGGTGAAGGTGGTGAGACACGGCTGGTGAAGGTGGTGAGACACGGCTGGTGAAGGTGGTGAGACACGCCTGGTGAAGGTTGTGAGACACGGCTGGTGAAGGTGGTGAGACACGGCTGGTGAAGGTGGTTAGACACGTCTGGTGAAGGTGGTGAGACACGGCTGGTGAAGGTGGTGAGACACGGCTGGTGAAGGTGGTGAGACACGGCTGGTGAAGGTGGTGAGACACGGCTGGTGAAGGTGGTGAGACACGGCTGGTGAAGGTGGTGAGACACGGCTGGTGAAGGTGGTGAGACACGGCTGGTGAAGGTGGTGAGACACGGCTGGTGAAGGTGGTGAGACACGGCTGGTGAAGGTGGTGAGACACGGCTGGTGAAGGTGGTGAGACACGGCTGGTGAAGGTGGTGAGACACGGCTGGTGAAGGTGGTGAGACACGGCTGGTGAAGGTGGTGAGACACGGCTGGTGAAGGTGGTGAGACACGGCTGGTGCAGTTGGTGAGACACGGCTGGTGCAGTTGGTGGGACACGGCTGGTTCAGTTGGTGAGACACGGCAAGTACAGTTGGCGAGACACGGCTGTTACAGTTGGCGAGACACGCCTGGTACAGTTGGCGAGACACGGCTGGTACAGTTGGTGAGACACGGCTGGTGCAGTTGGTGAAACACGGCTAGTACAGTTAGCGAGACACGGCTGGTGCAGTTGGTGAGACACGGCTGGTACAGTTGTTGAGACACGGTTGGTGCAGTTGGTGAGACACGGCTGGTGCAGTTGGTGAGACACGGCTGGTGCAGTTGATGAGACACGGCTGGTGCAGTTGGTGAGACACGGCTTTTGCAGTTGGTGAGACACAGCTTTTGCAGTTGGTGAGACACGGCTGGTACAGTTGGTGAGACACGGCTGGTACAGCTTGTTAGACACGGCTGGTACAGCTGGTTAGACACGGCTGGTGCAGTTGGTGAGACACGGCTGGTACAGTTGGTGAGACACGGCTGGTGCAGTTGGTGAGACACTGCTGGTGCAATTGGTGAGACACGGCTGGTACAGTTGGTGAGACACGGCTGGTACAGCTTGTTAGACTCGGCTGGTACAGCTGGTTAGACACGGTTGGTGCAGTTGGTGAGACACGGCTGGTGCAGTTGGTGAGACACGGCTGGTGAAGGTGGTGAGACACGGCTGGTGAAGGTGGTGAGACACGGCTGGTGAAGGTGGTGAGACACGGCTGGTGCAGTTGGTGAGACACGGCTGGTGCAGTTGGTGAGACACGGCTGGTGTAGTTGGTGAGACACGGCAAGTACAGTTGGCGAGACACGGCTGTTACAGTTGGCGAGACACGGCTGGTACAGTTGGCGAGACACGGCTGGTACAGTTGGCGAGACACGGCTGGTGCAGTTGGTGAGACACGGCTGGTACAGTTGTTGAGACACGGTTGGTGCAGTTGGTGAGACACGGCTGGTGCAGTTGGTGAGACACGGCTGGTGCATTTGATGAGACACGGCTGGTGCCGTTGGTGAGACACGGCTGGTACAGTTGGTGAGACACGGCTGGTACAGCTTGTTAGACACGGCTGGTACAGCTGGTTAGACACGGCTGGTGCAGTTGGTGAGACACGGCTGGTACAGTTGGTGAGACACGGCTGGTGCAGTTGGTGAGACACTGCTGGTGCAGTTGGTGAGACACGGCTGGTACAGTTGGTGAGACACGGCTGGTACAGCTTGTTAGACACGGCTGGTACAGCTGGTTAGACACGGCTGGTGCAGTTGATGAGACACAGCTGGTGCAGTTAGTGAGACACGGCTTTTGCAGTTGGTGAGACACGGCTTTTGCAGTTGGTGAGACACGACTTTTGCAGTTGGTGAGACACGGCTGGTACAGTTGGTGAGACACGGCTGGTACAGCTTGTTAGACACGGCTGGTACAGCTGGTTAGACACGGCTGGTGCAGTTGGTGAGACACGGCTGGTGCAGTTAGTGAGACACGGCTAGTGCAGTTGGTGAGACACGGCTGGTGCAGTTAGTGAGACACGGCTGGTGCAGTTGGTGAGACACGGCTGGTACAGTTTGTGAGACACGGCTGGTGCAGTTAGTGAGACACGGCTGGTGCAGTTGGTGAGACACGGCTGGTGCAGTTGGCGAGACACGGCTGGTACAGTTGGTGAGACACGGCTGGTGCAATTGGTGAGACATAGCTGGTGCAGTTGGTGAGACACGGCTGGTGCAGTTAGTGAGACACGGCTAGTGCAGTTGGTGAGACACGGCTGGTGCAGTTGGTGAGACACGGCTGGTGCAGTTGGTGAGACACGGCTGGTGCAGTTGGTGAGACACGGCTGGTGCAGTTGGTGAGACATGGCTGGTGCAGCTGGTGAGACACGGCTGGTGCAGTTGTTGAGACACGGTTGGTGCAGTTGGTGAGACACGGCTGGTGCAGTTGGTGAGACACGGCTGGTACAGTTGGTGAGACACGGCTGGTGCAGTTAGTGAGACACGGCTGGTGCAGTTGATGAGACACGGCTGGTGCAGTTGGTGAGACACGGCTTTTGCAGTTGGTGAGACACGGCTGGTACAGGTGGTTAGACACGGCTGGTACAGCTGGTTAGACACGGCTGGTGCAGTTGGTGAGACACGGCTGGTACAGTTGGTGAGACACGGCTGGTGCAGTTGGTGAGACACGGCTGGTACAGTTAGTGAGACACGGCTGGTGCAATTGGTGAGACAATGCTGGTGCAGTTGGTGAGACACGGCTGGTGCAGTTAGTGAGACACGGCTGGTACAGTTGGTGAGACACGGCTGGTACAGCTTGTTAGACACGGCTGGTACAGCTGGTTAGACACGGCTGGTACAGTTGGTGAGACACGGCTGGTGCAGTTGGTGAGACACGGCTGGTGCAGTTGATGAGACACGGCTGGTGCAGTTGGTGAGACACGGCTTTTGCAGTTGGTGAGACACGGCTGGTACAGGTGGTTAGACACGGCTGGTACAGCTGGTTAGACACGGCTGGTGCAGTTGGTGAGACACGGCTGGTACAGTTGGTGAGACACGGCTGGTGCAGTTGGTGAGACACGGCTGGTACAGTTAGTGAGACACGGCTGGTGCTATTGGTGAGACATGGCTGGTGCAGTTGGTGAGACACAGCTGGTGCAGTTGGTGAGACACGGCTGGTGCAATTGGTGAGACATGGCTGGTGCAGTTGGTGAGACATGGCTGGTGCAGCTGGTGAGACACGGCTGGTACAGTTGGTGAGACACGGCTGGTGCAGTTGGTGAGACACGGCTGGTGCAGTTGGTGAGACACGGCTGGTACAGTTGGTGAGACATGGCTGGTGCAATTGGTGAGACATGGCTGGTGTAGTTGTTGAGACACGGCTGGTGCAGTTAGTGAGACACGGCTAGTGCAGTTGGTGAGACACGGCTGGTACAGTTGGTGAGACACGGCTGGTACAGTTGGTGAGACACGGCTGGTGCAGTTGGTGAGACACGGCTGGTACAGTTGGTGAGACACGGCTGGTACAGCTTGTTAGACACGGCTGGTACAGCTGGTTAGACACGGCTGGTGCAGTTGGTGAGACACGGCTGGTACAGTTGGTGAGACACTGCTGGTGCAGTTGGTGAGACACTGCTGGTGCAGTTGGTGAGACACAGCTGGTGCAGTTGGTGAGACACAGCTGGTACAGTTGGTTAGACACGTACGTTTAGAAAAAATAACTTATCTAGGTGATTGCAAATGTCTTCAAGCAGATATTTAAGAAGAGTTTTGCGTGTGCACTGAAAGTTTAAAACTTACCATCGTAAATGACCTGAGGATTACGCACACACAAAAAAAAAGGAAAACAAATTATTTTGCAACAAAATTCCCTATTTGCGTTATTTTAATCCACAAAATCCTTGAAATTATACATATTTATTTCCTAATCTTTTTCCATAACTGATCCTTCAACTTTATTGCTACTCCTTCCTTATCTCAAACTCTCACAGATACTCCTGGCCTAAATCATTTTATTTAATGCCATTTGAAACTGCCCTACTCCTACAGCTGTGTTTTGCTTTGTGTTAGGACTCCCAATTTCTTTCCCTTAAACCTTCACAATCATTTGTTACTTATCATCTGTATATCAACTCATATTCAAACACGGCTTTATAAAGTTTTCTTCTCATTTTTCGTAATTTATACAGGAGAAGGGGTTACTGGACCAATGCTCTAGGCATTTTTGTCGCCGCTTACGACACGCATGGCTTATGGAGGAAAGATTCTTTTGTATTTTCCCATGTCGATGAAAATAATAATTAAGAATAAGAACTATTAAGAAAATATAAAATTTAGATGGGTGAGTGTACTAATAGGTGCGCATGTTTATGTAGTGTAAATATAAGTAGCAATATGTACCTATTTTCTAGGTTGTTTATGAGACTGAAATAAAAGGCAAAGTAGTTATAGACTAGCCAGTTAGGAGAGTTGTATAGTGTTGTAAATGACCAACACCATGAAAATCTGTGTAGTCTGCAGAAAGGATATCGGACGAAGTCATGCCTGGATTGCTTGCAGTCTCTGGGGTAAATGGTCCCATGGGTTGTGCAGGAACTTTAAACCAGTGACCACACATGATATAAAATCAGAGAAATGTTTTTGGGTCTGCCCAAACGAGATACACCTATATGCGGAAATTACATCTATATTAAAATACAAGAGCACCAATAAAATACAATTCTTGAAAGACATGTCAGCCTGGTATGACACCTGGGAAAATAAAATGGGAGGGTTGGACAGGGCTGTCTTGGAAGACAGTTCTCCTGAATGTGCTAGTGTTGTCCTGGAGGACAGTGCACTAAAAGGAGATAGTGGCCCTGGTGATGAAACAGGTAAAGACAATGCTATTCAATTTACAGAGGTACAAAATAGCGACACTGCTGGAGATAGAACAAAAGGAGATGATGTCTCAAGGAATACATATTACCAGGAAAACCTGGTGGAAGCACTGATGTCCATACAGAGGCAGTAGGTAGAGGTGAAACTGAAAAAAATGCACCAGCAGCGAACACAGCTACAAAAAATCCTACAAAGCAAAATTCCAATATATGTAAATTCGATGCCTTGGGTATCTGCGGGCATGGTATATCTGGAGAAACAGGTTGGACATGCACCTTTGACCATCCCAAAAAATGCCACACCCACATGACAACAGGAAGGTGCAATTCCCATCCTGTAACTTATTTCACCCAGAAATGTGTCACTCGTCACTCCATGAAAGAAAATGCTACAATGCATACTGCCAGGCACATCATCTAAAGGAAAAGACCCAGCCAGACTATGGGAAACAAAAGAGGGGAGCCATAACCTCTCCAGAGAAAAAGTTTTTTTTAGAGCCAGGAAGACAAAAAAGACTGGTAAGAAATGACAGAAATCTTACACCAACTGAAAACACTTCTAGAGCAGAGGCACAGTCATTGGCCTCCACTCCAGAACAACAGATATTAGAACCAGTAAATAACCCCCCCCTAAATTCCATCAATATAACGACATCTGTCTTTGCAAACATACAGGGTCTAAAGCCGTCAACAAACAACAAAATTCCTTACATACTAGCTTCAATAACCCTACTAGGCAGACTGTTCCACTCATCAACTACCCTATTTCCAAACCAATACTTTCCTATATCTTTTCTAAATCTAAACTTATCTAATTTGAATCCATTATTGCGGGTTCTCTCTTGGAGAGATATCCTCAAGATCTTATTTATATCCCCTTTGTTAATACCCATTTTCCACTTGTATACCTCGATCATGTCTTCCCTCATTCTTCGTCTTACAAGTAAATGTAATTTTAAGGTCTTCAATCTTTCTTCATACGGAAGATTTCTAATGCTATGTATTAATTTAGTCATTCTATGCTGAATGTTTTCTAACGAATTAATATCCATTCTGTAATATGGAGACCAGAACTGAGATGTGTAATCTAGGTGAGGCCTTACTAACGATGTATAAAGCTGTAATGTAACCTCTGGACTTCTGTTGCTTACACTTCTTGATATAAATCCCAGTAATCTATTTGCCTTATTACGTACGCTTAGGCATTGCTGTCTGGGTTTAAGGTTGCTGCTTACCATCACCCCCAAGTCCTTTTCGCAATCTGTATGGCTAAGTTCTACGTTATTTAACTTATAAGTGCTTGGGTTATGGACACTCCCGAGCTTCAGAACCTTGCATTTATCTACATTGAACTGCATCTGCCAATTTTCTGACCAGGAATTGAGTTTGTCTAAATCCTCCTGAAGTTCCATGACATCTACGTTTGAATAAATTATCCTACCTATCTTTGTGTCATCGGCGAATTTGCTCATATCACTAGTAATTCCCTCATCAAGGTCATTGATATATATTATAAACAACAACGGGCCTAAGACTGATCCCTGTGGAACACCACTTGTTACAGATCCCCACTCGGATTTAACCCCATTTATGTACACTCTCTGCTTCCTATTGGTTAGCCATGACTCGATCCATGACAGCACTTTTTCCCCAGTGCCATGAGCTGCCACTTTCTTTAACAGTCTCTGGTGTGGTACTCTATCAAAAGCCTTACTAAAATCTAAATAAACAATATCGAATTCTTTATCGTGATCAACAGCCTCAAAAGCTTTACTAAAGAATGTTAATAAATTAGATAGGCAGGAACAGCTCCTCGTGAATCCATGCTGAGTATCATTAATCAAATTATGGTTATCTAGATGGCTTCTAATAATATCAGCTATAATTGACTCTAGTAATTTGCCTACAATTGAGGTTAGGCTTATTGGGCAGTAATTTGACGGTAGTGACTTGTCCCCTGCTTTAAAAATAGGAATTACATTAGCCATCTTCCACATCAGACACTTCACCTGTTTGAAGAGATAAATTAAAAATGTTAGATATTGGTTCACGAGTTCCCTTTTGCATTCCTTAAGAACCCTTGCAAAAAGCTCATCAGGACCCGGCAATTTATTTTGTTTCAGTCGGTCTACTTGTTTCATAACCATTTCGCTAGTGACTGTGATATTACATAATTTATCTTCTTCAGGACCACTATAAAAAATACTTACTGGGATATTATTAGTGTCTTCCTGTGTGAAAACCGAGAGAAAATAATTATTAAAAATAGAGCACATATCATTCTCCTTGTCAGTAAAATGCCCGGAGTTATTTTTAAGGGACCTATCTTATCCCTAACTTTTGTTCTATAAACCTGGAAAAAACTTTTTGGGTTAGTTTTTGAATCCCTAGCAACTTTAATTTCATAGTCCCGTTTAGCTTTTCTTATACCCTTTTTAACGTCCCTCTTAATGTCAGTACACTGATTTATAAGATGACCCTCACCTCTATTTATGCGCCTATAAATTCCTTTCTTCTGCCCTAAAAGATATTTGAGCCTATTATTCATCCATTTTGGGTCATTTCTACTTGATCTAGTTTATTTATACGGGATAAATGTTCTTTGGGCTGCCTGTATATATGTTAAGAAAGCTGTCATATTGATAGCTCTCTTCGTTACCCGTCCACAGTTGATAAGTGTTCTCTAAGCCCATTATAATATGTTAAGCGAAAGTCTGGGACTGTTACTGAATTATCCCTAGTATCCCTATATCAGTATTAATAGTTTATATCCCAGTATGTTGCACTCGGAAGGCATTTCTCTATCTTTAAGGTTGAACCAGGTCTCTGTTATAGCAATAATATCTATATTACCTGCACTTGCAAGTAATCTTAGCTCATCTATCTTATTTCTTAGACTCCTATTATTTGTATAGTAAACCTTAAGGGAGCTAGTCACTCGTTGCCCTCTACTATCTCTCTTTGTTGATCAATTGCTTTGCCTTTACTAGCAACTTTATTTTGAATATTGTCTTTTAAACATATCCCTGAGGTATCCTGGTAATATCTGCTTTTTCCAGGCCTGATTGTTTCCCACAAACACCCATACCTCTATAATCTATCAGTTTAAAGTCCTAGACAAGTCTCCAATGACCCTCTCAATCGAATCGGCTAATGCAACCACTCGAGCCCCAGAGAGATGAACCCCATCCCTTGCATACATATCACGTTTGCCATAGAATTTGTCCCAGTTATCAATGAATGGAATTGCAAGTTCCTTGCAGTAGCTGTCTAGCCAGCAATTTATACCAATTGCCCTAGACATCCATTCCTTGCCCACTCCCTTTCTAGGCAAAATGCTACATTTGATTGGGATCCCTCCCTTAGACCTAACTTCTTCTATGGCTGACCTGTACTTACCTAGTAGCTCCGGTCTTCTACCCTTCCCAATGTCATTTCCACCAGCACTAAGACAGATAATGGGCTTGTTCCCATTACCTGACACAATATTATCCAACCTGCTGACTATGTCACCAATACCAGCTCCTGGGAGGCACACCCTCTGTCTGACCTTCCTGTCTCTGTTACAAAAAGCACGGTCCATATATCTTACCTGAGAGTCTCCCACAATCAGAATATTCTTACCTTGATTAGCAGGGGAGTCAGTGGTACCTTTAACCTCACTAACCACTGGAGTACACTCGTCCTGGAGAACAGAGAATCGATTTCCTACCTTCACATCTTCTCTATTAATCTTCCTTATCTTCCTTCTTCCTGAATTGTGAACCACTTGCAACTTAAAGCGGCTGCCACTCTCATTGTTGGTAACCATTTCCTCTTCACCAGCACCAACCATATCACACTCACTCCCAAACCCTCCTAGGCGAAGTTTCAGCCTCCTATTTTCCTCCTGAAGAAGTAGAACCTCCTTCTTCAGCACTTTAACCTGAGATTCTAAAACACTACAGCTAGCCATGCTTAGAACAGCTTATAACAGGTATGACCACACGTGACCACTGACTTCAGCGTACTGATATATTATATATTATTGTATCCACGAGCGAGCGGTATTAATCAATAACAGCACTGCGACTCGAACCCATGCTGCTTTGGCCCACCTCATGGTGAGCAAAAATACAAGACGATTTAACCCACAGGACCAAGCAATCCTACAGGAAATGACGCACCCAGCCAAGCTAAGTGTTTTCCCGTCTTCCGAGAACATACAGTGGTGTGGGTGCCTCTGAGCTAATTTCATTCTACTCCATGTTTGGTGTACTAGCCAAACGAGCAGTATTTTATATTATTGTAACCACGAACGAGTGGTATTGATCAATAACACTGCAACTAGCTAAGGACTCGAACCCTGTCGTTTTAGCCCACGTCATGGTGAACGAAAATTCACGATGCTCTAACCCACGGGACCTGAAGCACCCACACCATCGTATGTCCTCGGATAACGACAAAACACCTAGCCCTGCTGGGTGTGTGATCTTTGTAGTATTGTATGGTCCCGTGGGTTAGAGCGTCGTGAATTTTCGTTCACCATGAGGCGGGCTAAAACGACAATTTTCTTCATTAGCACAGTGTAGTGTTCTTTAGGGCTGGGTGTTATTTTTAGGACAGCCTGTTCTTCTCCATCTGGGTTTGGTGTTCTTCATCAGCACGGGTTGCTGTTCTTCATCAGCACTGGACAGTGTTCTTCATTTGGACTGACTGGTGTTCATCAGGATTGGGTGTTCATCATCATCACGAAGTGTTCTTTATCAAAACCGGGTAGTGTTCAACAGCATAGTTTGGTGTTATTCATCAGGACTGAGAAGTGTTCTTCAGTACTATGTGGTGTTCTTCATCAGCACGCTGTGGATTTCTTCACCAAGACTGGGTGTTCTTTTCAGCATAGTGAGGTGTTCTCCAACAGTACTTTGTGATGAACTTCATCAGCACTGGGTGGTGTTCATCAGCACTGGGTGGTGTTCATCAGCACTGGGGGTGTTCATCAGCACTGGGTGGTGTTCATCAGCACTGGGTGGTGTTCATCAGCACTGTGTGGTGTTCATCAGCAATGGGTGGTGTTCATCAGCACTACGTGGTGTTCATCAGCACTGGGTGGTGCTCTTCATCAGCAGTGGGTGGTGTTAATCAGCAATGACTGGTGTTAAACAGCGCTGGGTGGTGTTTATCAGCAATGGGTAGTGTTCACCAGAACTGGGTGTTGTTCATCAGCACTGGGTGGTGTCCATCACCGCTGGGTAGTGTTCATCAGCACTGGGTGGTGCTCTTCATCAGCACTGGGTGGTGTTCATCAGCACTGGGTGGTGCTCTTCATCAGCACTTGGTGGTGTTCAACAGCACTGGGTAGTGTTCAACAGCACTGGGTGTTCATCAGCACTGGGTGGTGTTCATCAGCACTGAGTGGTGTTCATCAGCGCTGTATGTTGTTCATCAGCACTGGGTGGTGTTCAACAGCACTGGGTGGTGTTCATCAGCACTGGGTGTTGTTCATCAGCACTGGGTGGTACTCATCAGCACTGGGTGGTGTTCAACAGAACTTTGTGGTGTTCAACAGCACTGGGTGGTGTTCATCAGCACTAGGTGGTGTTCATCAGCACTGGGTTGTGCACAAAAGCACTGGGTGTGTTCATCACAACTGGGTGGTGTTCATCAGCACTGGGTGGTGTTCATGAGCACTGGGTGGCGTTCAATAGCACTGGGTGGTGTTCATCATTACTGCGTGGTGTTCATCAGCACTGGGTGGTGTTCATCAGCACTGGGTATTCATCAGCACTAGGTGGTGCTCTTCATCAGCACTGGGTGGTGTTCTTCATCAGCACTGGGTGGTGTTCATCAACACTATGTGGTGCTCTTCATCAGCACTGGGGGTGTTCATCAGCACTGGGTGGTGTTCATCAGCACTGGGTGGTGTTCATCAGCACTGGGTGGTGTTCATCGACACTGGGTGATGTTCAGCAGCACTGGGTGGTGTTCAGCAGCACTGGGTGGTGTTCAGCAGCGGTGGGTAGTGTTCAGCAACACTGGGGGGTTTCATCTGCACTGGGTGGTGTTCAGCAGAACTGGGTGGTTTTCAGCAGCCTTAGGTGGTGTTTATCAGCACTGGGTGGTGTCCATCATCACTATGTGGTGTTCAGCAGCACTGGGTGGTGTTCACAGCACTAGGTGGTGTTCAGCACTGGGTGGTGTTCAACAGCACTGGTGGTGTTCATCAGCACTGGGTGGTGTTCAACATCACTGGGGTGTTCATCAGCACTGGGTGGTGTTCATCAGCACTGGGTGGTGTTCATCAGCACTGGGGTGTTCGTCAGCACTGGGTGGTGTTCAGCAGCACTTGGTGGTTTTCATCAGCACTGGGTGGTGTTCATCGACAATGGGTGGTGTTCATCAGCACTACGTGGTGTTCATCAGCACTGGGTGGTGCTCTTCATCAGCACTGGGTGTTCATCAGCACTGGGTGGTGTTCAACATCACTGGGTGTTGTTCATCAGCACTGGGTGGTGTTCATCAGCACTGGGTGGTGTTCATCAGCACTGGGTGATGTTCAGCAGCACTGGGTGGTATTTAACAGCACTGGGTGGTGTTCAACAGCAGTGGGTAGTGTTCAGCAGCACTGGGTTGTGTTCATCTGCACTGGGTGGTGTTCAGCAGCACTGGGTGGTGTTCAGCAGCACTGGGTGGTGTTTATCAGCACTGGGTGGTGTTCATCATCACTGCGTGGTGTTCAACAGCACTGGGTGGTGTTCAGCAGCACTGGGTGGTGTTAAGCACTGGGTGGTGTTCAACAGCACTGGGTGGTGTTCATCAGCACTGGGTGGTGTTCAACATCACTGGGTGGTGTTCATCAGCACTGGGTGGTGTTCATCAGCACTGCGTGGTGTTCATCAGCACTGGGTGGTGTTCTTCAGCACTGGGTGGTGTTCAGCAACACTGGGTGGTGTTCAGCAGCACTGGGTTGTGTTCGTCTGCACTTGGTGGTGTTCAGCAGTACTGGGTGGTGTTCATCAGCACTGGGTGGTGTTCATCAGCACTGGGTGGTGTTCAGCAGTACTGGGTGGTGTTCAGCAGCACTGGGTGGTGTTCAGCAGTACTGGGTGGTGTTCAGCAGTACTGGGTGGTGTTCAGCAATACTGGGTGGAGTTCAGCAGTACTGGGTGGTGTTCAGCAGTACTGGGTGGTGTTCAGCAGTACTGGGTGGTGTTCAGCAGTACTGGGTTGTGTTCAGCAGCACTGGGTTGTGTTCATCTGCACTTGGTGGTGTTCAGCAGTACTGGGTGGTGCTCAGCAGCACTGGGTGGTGTTCATCAGCACTGGGTGGTGTTCAGCAGTACTAAATGGTGTTCATCAGCACTGGGTGGTGTTCATCAGCACTGGGTGGTGTTCAGCAGTACTGGGTGGTGTTCAGCAGCACTGGGTGGTGTTCAGCAGTACTGGGTGGTGTTCAGCAGTACTGGGTGTTGTTCAGCAGTACAGGGTGGTGTTCAGCAGTACTGGGTGGTGTTCAGCAGTACTGGGTGGTGTTCAGCAGTACTGGGTGGTGTTCAGCAGCACTGGGTCGTGTTCATCAGCACTGGGTATTCATCAGCACTGGGTGGTGCTCTTCATCAGCACTGGGTGGTGTTCTTCATCAGCACTGGGTGGTGTTCATCAGCACTATGTGGTGCTCTTCATCAGCACTGGGTGGTGTTCATCAGCACTGGGTGGTGTTCATCAGCACTGGGTGGTGTTCATCAGCACTGGGTGGTGTTCATCGACACTGGGTGATGTTCAGCAGCACTGGGTGGTGTTCAGCAGCACTGGGTGGTGTTCAGCAGCAGTGGGTAGTGTTCAGCAACACTGGGTGGTGTTCATCTGCACTGGGTGGTGTTCAGCAGCACTGGGTGGTTTTCAGCAGCCTTAGGTGGTGTTTATCAGCACTGGGTGGTGTTCATCATCACTGTGTGGTGTTCAGCAGCACTGGGTGGTGTTCAGCAGCACTAGGTGGTGTTCAGCACTTGGTGGTGTTCAACAGCACTGGGTGGTGTTCATCAGCACTGGGTGGTGTTCAACATCACTGGGTGGTGTTCATCAGCAGTGGGTGGTGTTCATCAGCACTGGGTGGTGTTCATCAGCACTGGGTGGTGTTCGTCAGCACTGGGTGGTGTTCAGCAGCACTTGGTGGTTTTGATCAGCACTGGGTGGTGTTCATCGACAATGGGTGGTGTTCATCAGCACTACGTGGTGTTCATCAGCACTGGGTGGTGTTCATCAGCACTGGGTGATGTTAAGCAGCACTGGGTGGTATTTAACAGCACTGGGTGGTGTTCAGCAGCAGTGGGTAGTGTTCAGCAGCACTGGGTTGTGTTCATCTGCACTGGGTGGTGTTCAGCAGCACTGGGTGGTGTTCAGCAGCACTGGGTGGTGTTTATCAGCAATGGGTGGTGTTCATCATTACTGCGTGGTGTTCAGCAGCACTGGGTGGTGTTCAGCAGCACTGGGTGGTGTTCAGCACTGGGTGGTGTTCAACAGCACTGGGTGGTGTTCATCAGCACTGGGTGGTGTTCAACATCACTGGGTGGTGTTCATCAGCACTGGGTGGTGTTCATCAGCACTGGGTGGTGTTCATCAGCACTGGGTGGTGTTCTTCAGCACTGGGTGGTGTTCAGCAACACTGGGTGGTGTTCAGCAGCACTGGGTTGTGTTCATCTGCACTTGGTGGTGTTCAGCAGTACTGGGTGGTGTTCAGCAGCAATGGGTGGTGTTCATCAGCACTGGGTGGTGTTCAGCAGTACTGGGTGGTGTTCAGCAGCACTGGGTGGTGTTCAGCAGTACTGGGTGGTGTTCAGCAGTACTGGGTGGTGTTCAGCAGTACTGGGTGGAGTTCAGCAGTACTGGGTGGTGTTCAGCAGTACTGGGTGGTGTTCAGCAGTACTGGGTGGTGTTCAGCAGTACTGGGTGGTGTTCAGCAGCACTGGGTTGTGTTCATCTGCACTTGGTGGTGTTCAGCAGTACTGGGTGGTGCTCAGCAGCACTGGGTGGTGTTCATCAGCACTGGGTGGTGTTCAGCAGTACTAAATGGTGTTCAGCAGCACTGGGTGGTGTTCATCAGCACGGGGTGGTGTTCAGCAGTACTGGGTGGTGTTCAGCAGCACTGGGTGGTGTTCAGCAGTACTGGGTGGTGTTCAGCAGTACTGGGTGGTGTTCAGCAGTACAGGGTGGTGTTCAGCAGTACTGGGTGGTGTTCAGCAGTACTGGGTGGTGTTCAGCAGTACTGGGTGGTGTTCAGCAGCACTGGGTCGTGTTCAGCAGCACTGGGTGGTGTTCAGCAGCACTGGGTCGTGTTCAGCAGCACTGGGTGGTGTTCAGCAGTACTGAGTGGTTTTCAGCAGTACTGGGTGGTGTTCAGCAGCACTGGGAGGTGTTCAGCAGCACTGGGTGGTGTTCAGCAGTACTGGGTGGTGTTTAGCAGTACTGGGTGGTGTTCGTTTATCAACCTGAGTCTATTAAAGATAATTTAGTCGTCTGAGATAGCACTCAAAAAATGTGTTTTACGTCAAGTAATATTTTTGTTATATTGTTGTGGGTGTCAGTCATTGTACTTCTTGTTATAACTTTCTTCATTGTATAAGTTTTATGTTTCACTTTCGTAGACAACTGAAGATGAAAACTTAAGAAAATCATAAAGTTTCCTTCAAATTAAAAAAAAAATGAATATAAAGTAATATATTTCGTAAGAAATATATTAGTTTCGTAATATATGTTATTCGTATGTAGAGAATGATTTGTTTATGTAATTCCAGTATACGCTTTCACAATGCAAAATCATTGAATGTGAATGTTCTGGAGTTGTATATCATTAATACATGTGAGGTATTTTCAGATTTAAAATGCGATTTGTATCATAGAAATGTGAAGTGAAGCTTCATGAATAATCCTTAGAGTTCACAAACATCTTTGTCCGCCTCTATATTTAGTAAACTTTTTCACTATTTATTTTCCATTACGCTTAATTTAAAATTGTGTTTGCTGGGGCCAAGTGATATACTCTCAAATGATAATGGTACCAACAGTGACAATGATTATTATTATTATTATTATTATTATTATTATTATTATTATTATTATTATTATTATTTAATAATATTTGTATTTATTATTATTATTATTATTACTATGATTATTATTATTATTTTTATTATTATTATTATTGTTGTTATTATTCATTCATTCAGAGACTCACAGGTAAGGACCCACCAGGGGCGAGGGGAGAGTGGGGACAGACGAAGAATAGCCAGTGAGAGGAAGAGCTGAAGTAGAAGAGAAAGAGTCAGGACTAAACCCAACCGTTTGTGGGGTAAACCCCTAGTAATATAATTATTATTATTTTATTCTTTTTATTTATTATTATTATTATTATTATTACTCTTATTATTATATTACTTGTATTATTATATAACTTTTATTATTATATTACTTGTATTATTATATAACGTTTATTATTATATTACTTTTATTATTATATTACTTTTATTATTATCATTATTATTATTGTTATTACTCTTATTATTATATTACTGGTCGATCACCATGCCCAGCCCTTCTAGGGCAGGGTAGGTGCCAAGGCTGGAGCTTCCTACCATCTGCAGCTCGTAAGCCTGCCCTTCCCGTTAGGGAAGGTGGCAGACCAGAGGGGCCTAGCGTCTATCTACCTCCATGCCTCGTGCTAGTGGGGAATGTGGCTAGGCCTGGGGCCAGTTGGTCCCGCCGATGAGGGGTATCCCCTCCCATGGGATACATAGGTCTCTGACACTCCCACGCCAGGGAGCCGGAGCCGGGTCACCATCTGGTAAAAACCCGGACCGGGAGAATTCCCGGTGAATCAACACCTCCTATTATATTACTTTTATTATTATATTACTTATATTATTATTATATTACTTTTAATATTATTATTACTATTATTATTATTATTATTATTATTATTATTATTATTATTATTATTATTATTGAGGGAAAAGAACAGTAGGGTTTATACAGCTCCTGGGAAATTTGAGAATTGCTTGTACGACGTAATTTGTTGGACGAGAAGGGAGCAACTCTCACTCTCCCTTCAATGTGTCATGGTTCTCATCCAGGTCGTTTTCACGCCCGTGATAGAGTAATTAGAATGTTCATTATAGAGTCAGTGGATCACTCAACATGGCAAAATTTGCATTTGTTAGAAGGCCGTTATAATCAAGCACAAAATGTGAATTTCAAACAATACTCACATTATTACATACACTTACAATGTTGTTTAACGTTAAGGTAAGTTACATTCAATCAATGAATTAGAATTTTCATTCAGAATACATTGTACATATTTTGAAAAAGTGAATGTGTCAATTTGTGTGCACTCACAGCAGCAGTGTGTGCACTCACAGCAGCAGTGTGTGCACTCACAGCAGCAGTGTGCACTCACAGCAGCAGTGTGTGCACTCACAGCAGCAGTGTGTGCACTCACAGCAGCAGTGTGTGCACTCACAGCAGCAGTGTGTGCACTCACAGCAGCAGTGTGTGCACTCACAGCAGCAGTGTGTGCACTCACAGCAGCAGTGTGTGCACTCACAGCAGCAGTGTGTACACACAGCAGCAGTGTGTGTACACAGATGAATACATACCTCAGTATTATAATGCCTTTTAGAGTTTATTATAATACATATGCTACGTATTTCGTAACCTTGATTTCAGAAATACAAAATACATGCAAACTTAATAAACTCGTTTAGTAAATAGGATTCAAATATAAAAGAAAAAACTCAATAACGAAATATATTGAAATATTGTTCAGTAATCTCGTAAAAATAACATAAATCTGAATATGTGAGACAGTTTCAATCTGCTTCTTTAGAAAGCAGTTAAAGTTTTGAGTTCTGGAGCCAGAGTGATGTTGGGTCGAGACACAAGCTAACTTTCAAGTTTATATATCGTTGTTTTGTTTATCTTTATATGCAGTTAACAAATATTTTTTACAAATATTTCATTTTATTTGTATATAACATAAATTTGGTTGAACTGATTTGTAAAATACAAATATATTGTTGTGCGCTGAATGTAAGCATAAAAACATGCACACATATTACATACATACATTCATAAATTCATCCATACATAAACACAAACATACACACACACATTCACACACACACATACGCACAACACAACACTGACTTCTCCTTCTCCGCCTCCCATTGCCTTTCCCACGGAGGGCACGGGTTCAATTCCCGGCAGGCCGGAAACATTTCGAAGTGTTTCCTTACACACACACACGTACATATAACAGGCCTAGTGTCTAATCGACATGTGCCTAGGACAAAATGGTAACTAACACACACACACACACACACACACACACACACACACACACACACACACACACACACACACACACATAAAATACTGCAGGGAATCGACAAGGTAGATAGTGACAGGATGTTCCAGAGAGGGAACACAGAAACAAGGGGACACAACTGGAAGCTGAAGACTCAGATGAGTCAAAGGGATGTTAGGAAGCATTTCTTCAGCCACAGAGTAGTCAGGAAGTGGAATAGTCTAGAGAAAGATATAGTGGAGGCAGGAACCATACATAGTTTTAAGACAAGGTATGATAAAGCTCATGGAGCAGGGAGAGCAGAGACCCAGTAGCGGACAGCGAAGAGGCGGGGCCAGGAGCTGAGTCTCGACCCCTGCAACCACAATTAGGTGAATTAGGTGAGTACACAGGAAGGAAGGAGACATGAACTACGCTAAGGCCCTATCAGTCCAAGAAGGGACGAGGAATGAAGGGGCAGAGCAGCTGGGAGCGGGGGTGGAGGTAAGAGAGGCACGACCAGGACGCCGAGAGCTACAGGAAAACATTGGGGAGAGACGGAGGGAAAGGCAATGGGAGGCGGAGAGGGAGAAGTCAATGTTTATTCACGGGCTTCAGGAGAGTGAATTAAAGACACACAATGAAAGACGGCAGGAGGAAAGATATGAGATTGAGAACGTCATTAGAGAAATAGGCGAAGAGGACATGTCTGAGATAGTAAATTTTCAGAGAATAGGAGGGTACGTGAAGGGGAGAAAACGGCCAGTCAAGCTGATCTTCAAGACAGAAACAGTGCGAAACAGGATCCTGCAAGAGAAACCTCGGCTGAAGGAATCGTCAGCATACAGAAGGGTGTTCCTAGACCGGGACAGAACAAAAACAGAACGACAGCAGCTGAGGGAGTGGAGGCAAAAGCGAAAGGAGCTGGGAAGAGAGACACAGACAGAATCAGCAGAGACCAACCAGAACAGGGAAGAGCTGGACATGCTGCAAGCCTGGTCCAGCAATTGGCTCCTGGAGTTCAACCCCACCAAGTGCAAAGTCATAAAGATTGGGGGAGGACAAAGAAGACAGCAGACGGAGGACAGTCTAGAAGGCCTGAGACTACAGCATTCCGACATCTTAATAAAGAATCGTTCAGGACCCTGTACACTGTGTATGTTAGGCCCATACTGGAGTATGCAGCACCAGTTTGGAACCCACATCTAGCCAAGCACGTAAAGAAGCTAGAGAAAGTGCAAAGGTTTGCAACAAGACTAGTCCTGGAGCTAAGGTGTATGTCCTACGAGGAGAGGTTAAGGGAAATCGACCTGACGACACTGGAGGACAGGAGAGATAGGGGGGACATGATAACGACATATAAGATACTGAGAGGAATTGACAAGGTGGACAGAGACAGAATGTTCCAGAGATGGGACACAGCAACAAGGGGACACAGTTGGAAGTTGAAGACTAAGATGAATCACAGGGATGTTAGGAAGTATTTCTTCAGTCACAGAGTGGTCGGGAAGTGGAATAGTTTGGGAAGCGATGTAGTGGAGGCAGGCTCCATACATAGCTTTAAGAAGAGGTATGATAAAGCTCATGGCGCAGGGAGAGTGACCCAGTAGCGGACAGTGAAGAGGCGGGGCCAGGAGCTATGAGTCGACCCCTGCAACCACAACTAGGTGAGTACACACACACACCCAGTAGTGGACAGCGAAGAGGCGGGGCCAGGAGCTGAGTCTCGACCCCTGCAACCACAATTAGGTGAGTACACACACACACACATACACACACACACACACACACATACACATAGTGGGTAAAGCTCTTGCTTCACGCACGGAGGGGCCGGGTTCAATTCCCGGTGGGGCAGAAACATTTTGAAGTGTTTCCTTACATACACATACACACACACATATATACAACAGGCCTAGTGTCTAATTGACATGTGCCTAGGACAAAATGGTAACTAACATATATATATATATATATATATATATATATATATATATATATATATATATATATATATATATATATTTTTTAAAAGTGTGTGTATAGAGCCCATCATTATATGTTTGTTCCCATAGGCTCGGAGATCCTTGGCTCATGGGGAAAGAGTGCATCTAAGTTCCTAAGGAACTAGGCAAGACTCATCAGGGTAGCTAGGGATCCCAGGGCAGCTAGTTTTCTGTTCCAGCGACTCAGCACTGCTGTTCAGAGGGTAATGCATGCTGTATTTTGGGCACGCGTCACAGCTCTGAGGAGCTGGATCACATTTTCGCATTATAATCAGTGACAAACACGTAACAATATGTACTAGACATGTAACTCTCACACCTCATGTAATGTATATGCCAACTTTACATAAACAATGTATCTCTTAAATCTTTTCTACTATATTATGTAATAATAATAATAATAATATATATATATATATATATATATATATATATATATATATATATATATATATATATATATATATATATATATATATATATATATATATATATTATTTATTTATTTATTTACACATCGGCCGTTTCCCACCAAGACAGGGTGCAGGGGTGCCTAAAACTTTCATCATCATTTACTCTATCACTGTCTTGCCAGAGGCATGACCACACTACAGTTATAAAACTGCAACATTAACACCCCTCCTTCAGAGTGCCGACACTGTACTTCCCATCTCCCAGAATCAAGTCCGGCCTGACGGTTTCCCTGAATCTCTTCATAAATGTTACCTTGCTCACACTCCAACAGCACATCAACCTCACACTCCAACAGCACATCAAGTCCTAAAAATCATTTGTCTCCATTCGCCCCTATCTAACACGCTCACGTACGCTTGCTGGAAGTCTAAGCCCCTCGCAGACAAAACATCCTTTACCCGCTCCCTTCTTCCTTTCCAAGGCCGACCCCTACCCCGCCTTCCCTCCACTATAGATCTATACCCACTCGAAGTCATTATATTTTTTTCCACCCTCTCTACGTGTCCAAACCATCTCATTAACCCTTCCTCAGCCCTCGGGATAATAGTTTTGGTAATCCCACACCTCATAATATCCTATCTACGGATTCTCTGCATTATATTCACACCACACGTTGCCCTCAGACATGACATCTTCATTGCCTCAAGCCTTCTCCTTGTTGCAACATTCACAACCCTTGCCTCACACCCATACAAGAGCGTAGGCATAACTATACTCTCATACATTCACCTCTTTGCTTTCATGGACAAAGTTCTTTGTCTCCACAAACTCCTCAGTGCATAACTCACCTTTTTCTCCTCGTCAATTGTGTAATTTACCTCATCTTTCAAAGACCCATTTGCTGACACGTCCACTCCTAAATATCTGAATACATTCACCTCCTCCATACTCTCTCCCTCCAGTCTGATATCAAATCTTCCGTCAACTAAATTTTTTATACTCATCACCTTACTCTTTCGAATATTCCCTTTTAATTTCCTTCTTTAACATATCCTATCAAACTCATCCACCAACCTCTGCAACTTCTCTTCAGAATCTCCCAAAAGCAGTGTCATCAGCAAAGAGCAACTTTGACAACTCTCACTTTGTGTTATATTCTTTATCTTTTAACCCCACACCTCTTCCCAACACCCGAGTATTCACTGCTCTTACAACTCCATCTATAAATACATGTATGTTGAACAATCATGGTGACATCACACACACCTGTCTAAGGCCTATTTTTACTGGGAAAAAATCCCTCTCGCCTACATACTCTAACCTGAGCCTCACTATCCTCGTAAAGACTTCACTGCTTTCAATAACCTACCTCCTATTCCATACATTTGCAACATCGTCCACATTGCCCCACTATCCTCCCTATCATACGCCTTTTCCAAATCCATAAATGCCACAAAAACCTCTTTACCCTTCTCTAAATACTGTTCACCTATTTGTTTCACTGCAAACACTTGGTCTACACCCCCCGTCCCTACCTTTCCTAAAGTCTCCTTGTTCATTTGCTATCCTGTTCTCCGTCTTACTCCTAATTCTTTCTGTAATAACTCTACCATACACTTTATCAGGTATACTCAACAGACTTATTCCCCTATAATTTTTGCACTCTCTTTTGTCCCCCTTACTTTTATACAAAGGAACAATGCATGCTCTCTGCCTGTCCCTAGGTACCTTACCCTCTTCCATACATTTAATAAATAAAAACACTAACCACTCCAAAACTATATCCCCACCTGCTTTTAACATTTCTCTCTTTATCCCATAAATCCCAGCTGCTTTACCCCCTTTCATTCTACCCACTGTCCCACGCACTTCCCCCACACTTACAACTAGTTCTTCCTCACTCCTATAAGATGTTATTCCTTTTTGCCCTATACACGAAATCTCAGCTTCCCTGTCTTCATTAACATTTAACAATTCCTCAAAATATTCCCTCCATCTTCCCTATACCTCTAACTCTCCGTTTAATAACTCTCCTCTCCTATTTTTAACTAACATATCCATTAGTTCCCTAAGCTTTCTCAACTTATTAATCTCACTCCAAAACTTTTTCTTATTTTCAACAAAGTTTGTTGATAACATCTCAACCACTCTCTCAATTGCTTTCTTTTTACATTGCTTCACCACTCTCTTAACATCTCTTTTTCTCTCCATATACTCCTCTCTCCTTGCATCACTTCTACTTTATAAAAATCTCTCACATGCCTACTTTTCTCCCTTACTACTATCTTTACATCATCTGTCCACCAATCGCTCTTCTTCCCTCCCGCACCCACTTTCCTGTAACCACAAACTTCTGCTGAACACTCTAACACTATATTCTTACACTTACGCCATACATCTTCTATCCCATTGCTTATACTCACAATAGTCCATCTGTCCTCTAACAGTTGTTTATATCTTTCCCAAACTGCCTCATCCTTTAATTTATAAACCTTCACTTCTCTCTTACTTGCTGCTTCCATTTTCCTTGTACCCCATCTACATTTTACTCTCACTGTAGCTACAACTAGAAAGTGATCTGATATATTTGTGGCACATCTATAAACATGTACATCCTGAAGTCTACTCAACAGTCTTTTATCTACCAATACGTAGTCCAACAAATTACTGTCATTACACTCTATATTATATCTTGTATACTTATTTATCCTCTTTTTCTTAAAATATCTGTTAACTATAACCAAACCTCTTTCTATACAAAGTTCAGTCAAATGCTCCCCATTATCATTTACACCTGGCACCCCAAACTTACCTACTACACCCTCTCTAAACACTTCTCCTACTTTTGCGTTTAGGTCCCCTACCACAATTCTCTCACTTGGCTCAAACGCTCCTACCCACTCGCTTAAAATATCCGAAAACCTCTCTCTCTCTCCTCTACACTCCTCTCTTCTCCAGGTGCATACACACTTATTATAACCCTCTTTTCACATCCGACCCTTATTTTAATCAACATAATCCTTGAATTTATATATTTATGTTCCCTCTTCTCTCTCCATAACTGTTGCAAAATGACGCAATATATATTAGAAATAGACATCTCCAGTGAACACTAGATTATTATTATTATTATAATCAAAAGAAGCGCTAAACCACAAGGGTTATACAGCGTGGCAGGGCAGGACAGGATGCAGGGAGAATGGATTGTAAGAGGGAGATGGATGATTAGTAGGGTATGGAGTGCAGCAGGGCAGTGGATAGTGCAGGGATAGAGGGTAGCAAGAGATCGAGGTAGAAGGGACTGAGGGAGGTGCTAAAGGTATAATCTTCAGAGTTTGTGTAGTAAGTCAGTTTCTGTCAAAAAGTCAACGAGAGAGTCAGGATTAAAGGAGGGTCCATCTGCAAGAAGGGAAGGTAAAGAAAGGGCCGCAGAGCGAAGACGTCGTTGGAGGTAAATCCTGCGTGCTCGTTGATATAGTGGGCAGTCCAACAGAATATGTCGAACAGACACTGGAACCTGACAATGCTCACAGAGAGGGGCAGGGAGCCTCTCCATGAGATACCCGTGAGTAAGACGAGTGTGGCCGATGCGAAGACTGGAGAGTGTAGTCTCTCAACCTCGACATTGGTGACAAGAAGAAGGCCAGAAACCTATCCTCGGTTTAATAGAATGAAGTTTGTTATTTAGCAGGTCAGACCAGCGTTGTTGCCAACGGGTGCGAAGGTGGGTAGCAATGACCGCAAAATAGTCCGTAAAAGGAACACCTCTATAGGAAACTGGAAGGTCATGTACTGCTGACCGCACAGCAGTGTCTGCCTGTTCATTGCCCTGTACGTCAACATGACCAGGGACCCAACAAAAAACAATATCTTTGTGCTTACTAGAGATACGTCGTAACCAAAGTTGGATACAAAGAACTAGGGAGTGAGGTGTATCAATTTTATGGATAGCCTGTAAAGCACTAAAGGAGTCTGAAACGACCACAAATGGTGACACAGGCATAGATGCAATACGGATAAGTGCCACAAGAATGGCATACATCAGCCACAAATATGCTAGCCGAGGGTAAAAGATGCCCTCGCACGACGCTGTCCGGAATCACTGCTGCGAATCCGACGCCGTCAGATGACTTTGAACCATCGGTGTACACTGCGATGGCATGGGAATGAGAATGGAAGTGGTCTAGAAAAAAAGAGCGAGAAGCCGCCGTAGGTAGTTGGGCTTTCGCGCAAGGTAGAAGAATAGAACAGACACGGACAGCAGGAACTTCCCAAGGGGGCAGGGGAAAGGGAGATGTCACATGAACGTATAAAGGTGGTAGCTGAAGGGAAGACAAGAGTGAATGTAGACGAAAGGAAAAGGGACATCTGTGACAATCCTATACATGGAAGGATTGTGGAGGTCATGGGAGCGAACATAATAGTGAATGCAATGTGCATCACGACGATCGGACAAGATGGAATGTTCGCTTCTACATAGAGGCTCTCAACCGGGGAAGAACGAAATGCACCAAGGCATAAACGCAATCCCTGTTGATATATGGGCTTAAGGCTAGAAAGAGTAGCAGGGGAGGCCGCCGATATATCTGGTCATCATAATCGAGTTTCGATAAAATTAGGGCTGAATGCAGGCGGAGGAGAGTGCTGCGATCAGCCCCCATGAAAGATGTGTGAGGGTTTTTAGGAGGTTCAGCCGGCTATGACAAGTTGCCTTCAGAGAGGTAATGTGAGGTTTCCAGGACAATCGACGGTCAAACAGGAGGCCGAGAAACCTGACTGTATCACGTCCTGGAATAGGTACAACGGATGATCAGAGACCACTGAACGTCTAGTAAACGTAATTTGATGAGTTTTGCCACTAGAAAATTTAAACCCATGCATGGTGGCCCAATCGGAAACCCGGTTGACGGCATGCTGGAGGGAAACTGCAATGAGGTGGCAGTCAGCACCCGCACAAGCTATAGCAAAGTCATCCACATAAAGCAACGACCAAATATTTGATGAGAGAACAGATGCCAGATTATTTATAGCAAGCAGAAAGAGTGTTGTGCTCAGAACACAACCCTGGGGGACATCTTCAGCTTGGACAAAGTCCGGGGAAAGCTCATTACCAACTATGACACGGAAATGTCTTTCAGTTAAGAAGGCCTTAAGGAAAAATGGTAGTTTGCCTCGGAAGCCTAAGGAGTGGGCCTGGGCGAAGATATTATACCTCCATGTTGTGTCATAAGCCTTCTCAGGTCGAAAAAGATGGCGATAACCGAGTGGTTATTAGCAAAGGCATTTCGAATATACGTATCCAAGCGCAGTAAGGGGTCAATGGCAGAACGGCCCTAACGAAAGCCATATTGACTAGTGAAGAGACTATTGTGCGTCTCTAAATACCACATCAAACGTTTATTAACTAGACGTTCCATCACCTTGCAAACTGCACTGATAAGAGCGATGGGACGGTAGTGGGAAGTATCACGTCCCGTAGCACCAGGTTTGCGAAAAAGGAGAGCAATAGCAGACTTCCACAGCTGGGGAAGAACTCCTTGCGACCATATGAGATTAAAGAGTCGTAAGAGGACAGTAAGAGCAGACTGATGTAAATGCTGTAGCATACGAATATGTATGCCGTCTGGCCCAGCTGCCGATGATCGGCAAGCAGAGAGTGTTGCCTCCAGTTCTTGAAGGGTAAAAGGCACATTATAGGATTTTTCTCTAAGAGAAGAAAAATCTAAGGGCTTTAACTCGCTGGCAGACTTAAAAGAAAGGAACGAGGGGCATAGATGTAGCCCCTGAGAAATGCGGACGAGATGATTACCAATTTCAGTGGCAACGGCAAGAGGGTGTGCTATATCGACACCAGCAACCTGAAGAACAGGAGCCGGGTCGGGGGAGAATTTACCACTCAATTTCCCACTTTCTTCCAGACTGCACTCATGAGGAAGCCGAAGTGACAGTAGAAACGTAATCTCGCCAGCAAGTGCGTTTAGCATCACGTATGACACGGCGAGCAATAGCTCTCTTCTGCTTGAAATCAAGGAGTCTCTGTGGTTCTGTTATACCGATACCTGCCCCATGCAGCGCGTTTCAAACGCACTGCCCGAGCACAAGCAGGAGACCACCAAGGCACGCACTTCTGAGGATGCTTGCCCGAGGTTTGGGGAATAGAATTCAAGCCCCTGTGAAGATGGAGGACGAAAAGAGATGTAAAACCTCATGAATGGAGGACGAGGAGGAACCTCATGAAAGGCAGTAAGATGTGCGTAAAGGTCCCATTTCGCCCGTTCAAATTGCCAGCGTGGGCAATGAGGAGGTGGAGAAAACAGAGGGGACTTAAGGATGATTGGGAAATGATCGCTGTCATGTAAGTCCGGGAGGACAGACCAGGTGAAGTCAAGGACAGTTGATGAAGAGCAGATGGAAAGATCGATGCAGGAGAAAGAATGAGTTCGGGGATCAAAATGGGTAGGAGTACCCGTATTTAAAACATGGAGGGGAAGAGAAGCAAGAAATGCCTCCAACTGAATGCCACGGAAGTCACAGTGCGACCCTCCCCAGAGAAAGTGGTGTGCGTTAAAATCGCCTAGTAATAGAAGGGGTGGCGGTAAGGAAGAAACCAGAAAATCAACATCTGGGATAGACAATGCCCGCGAAGGGGAGAGATATAAAGAACAGAGTGTATACCACTTATTCAAGTGGATACGGGCTGCGGTGTAATGTAAGGAAGAAGGGACATAGAGCTGACGGTATGGAACACCAGTGCGTATAAGAAGAGCACTTTCGTTAAAGGTTCCATCGGAAAAAGGATCCGATGAATATAACAAATCATAGCCTGAAAAGGGCCTGATAACAGTTGATTGTAATTTGGGTTCTTGCAAACAGACCCCAACAGGGAAAACTGGGAGACCAACACCTGAAGCTCACCCCTGTTACTCCTGAGGCCTCGGATATTCCACTGCAAATAAGCCATGATTTATAGAGAGAAAGATAGAAGTGGAAGTGAGAGGAAGCTATGGACTAGGGTTAGAAAAGTCCACGTGTGGAGGCAGCGGAAGATCTGTAATCAGAGAGGGAGGAGGACGTTGTGAAGGAAGGTGGGGTTGAGACGAAGAAGAGAGATGAGGAATCAGAGGAGCACAACACTGCGCGTTAAGATATACAGGAACAAATTTGCCACAGTTTTCTAATTTTATTAAGGCAAAAATTCGATTAATGATTACTCTTCCGTATTGTGCACTTACTCTTTAAGAGGACACATATGCTAGAATGACGGCAGCAGCTAGACAGTCGCCTGTAGTTGACATGGACAGTCAGCGTTACAGTTGGAAGTCAGTACTGGGTCAATGAGAACAGGACTCACACTCTCCCAACACTAGAGTATCTGAGCTACTGACGCCCACTTCCTGCTCCACATCCTCCCTCCAGGGGCAGATGCACTTGGAGTGCGCTTTTGCTTTTCGCCTCATCCAGATTTTCTTTTCTTTTTCATCGCATTCCGTGCTTAACACATATTTTGTTAAATATTCTTAAAACAAACCAGTGCCTCGTTATTCTGTTTTCTTTATTGAAACAATGGATAAGTTTCAGTTCCACAAACAGACGTTATTTTTAGAAGCTGATACGCCTTATAATACTAGTATGTTAGTAGTACAGTTATTGTTTCCAGAGTATACTGGCGTAACAATACTGGCGTAACAATACTGGCGTAACAATTCTGGCGTAACAATTCTGGCGTAACAATTCTGGCGTAACAATACTGGCGTAACAATACTGCCGTAATAATTCTGGCGTAACAATACTGGCGTAACAATACTGGCGTAACAATTCTAGCAGAGAGTTGGGGTAGAAATTAAAGATCCACTAAAACGTTACTGTTAATGAAAGAAATTTATTTGCTTATATACTAGCGAATATGTATTTCTGTACATATTCAAGGTTTTCATAATAACGAGAATATTATTATGTGAATACTTAAACAATAATTATTCCTTTATACAATCTTCTATACTCTTGTCAAATAACAAGCGATGATAGAGCCATCTTACAAAAGACGTAATACATATACACAAACACTTCTCACTCATGAAGTTTCTTTCTCTTGACAGAGAGTTATCAAAGTATTACTCCAAGTACAGCTAAGTGAATACTCCCAGGTCCCAGATATGGGAGTATTCTCGACTAGAGGAGAATATAATAATCCACTGGATGGTCTAGTTGGAAGGTAACTCCACTCTGCTCCAAGCTTAACTCCACTCTGCTCCAAGCTTAACTCCACTCTGCTCCAAGCTTAACTCCACACTGCTCCAAGCTTAACTCCACACTGCTCCAAGCTTAACTCCACACTGCTCCAAGCTTAACTCCACACTGCTCCAAGCTTAACTCCACACTGCTCCAAGCTTAACTCCACACTGCTCCAAGCTAACAGATTAAGCCAAACAGTAAACATTACTCACATTATACATCAATTGCTCGACTAACTCAAGGACAATATATGATGATGATAAGTAATCCACATGCTCCAAGCTATAACGTCATACTGCTCAAGCTTAATCAATAATGACTCAAGTTAATCCACTATAGCTAATAGACTCGCAATGCTCATAGTTGAACTCCACACTGCTCAAGCTAACTCCCACTGCCCAAGTAACTCCACACTGCTCAGCTTAACCCACACTGCCAGCTTAACTCCACACTGCTCAAACTTAATCCACATGCTCCAAGCTTAATCCACATGTCCCAGCAACTCACACTGTCAGCTTAACTCCACACTGCTCCAAGTAACTCCACACTGCTCCAAGCTTAACTCCACACTGCTCCAAGCTAACAGATTAGGGCCAAAACAGTAAACATTATACACATATATACATAATTGTCTGACTAACTTAGAGGACAAATATGATGATGATGATAATAGATAATAATTCAAGGTCGGTCATTTCCATTTTAGCTAATAATGGAGATGAGTGCGATGTAATATTAAATAAGATAAGAATGATGCAGTAGATTGAATCCTAATTTCGTTAATAGCGTAATAGAAGCGTTCGTGCGCTTATAAATAGCGCGAGATTTTACTTTTTTTATTAAGTGGAAGGCTCGGTCACATGACCAAAAGCACCAGCGGTGGGTCCTCATGACTAAGACCCGCATGAGGGAACACTTTTCCTGTTTCCTGACAAATCTTATCTAACATAACCATTTTTTATTATCTTGAAGACCAAATCATATTCCGGTGTTTGTCACTTGTCACCAATTATGTTTGCTTGGCTCAGTTATTCCTCCAGTTAGAAGTAACTTCACGTCCATTTAGAAGTAACTTCACGTCCATTTAGAAGTAACTTCACGTCCATTTAGAAGTAACTTCACGTCCATTTAGAAGTAATTCCGTCCATTTAGAATAACTTCACGTCCATTTAGAAGTAACTTCACGTCCATTTAGAAGTAACTTCACGTCCATTTAGAAGTAACTTCACGTCCATTTAGAAGTAACTTCACGTCCATTTAGAAGTAACTTCACGTCCATTTAGAAGTAACTTCACGTCCATTTAGAAGTAACTTCACGTCCATTTAGAAGTAACTTCACGTCCATTTAGAAGTAACTTCACGTCCATTTAGAAGTAACTTCACTCCATTTAGAAGTAACTTCACGTCCATTTAGAAGTAACTTCACCTCCATTTAGAAGTAACTTCACGTCCATTTAGAAGTAACTTCACGTCCATTTAGAAGTAACTTCACGTCCATTTAGAAGTAACTTCACGTCCATTTAGAAGTAACTTCACCTCCATTTAGAAGTAACTTCACGTCCATTTAGAAGTAACTTCACCTCCATTTAGAAGTAACTTCACGTCCATTTAGAAGTAACTTCACGTCCATTTAGAAGTAACTTCACGTCCATTTAGAAGTAACTTCACGTCCATTTAGAAGTAACTTCACGTCCATTTAGAAGTAACTTCACGTCCATTTAGAAGTAACTTCACGTCCATTTGGAAGTAACTTCACGTCCATTTAGAAGTAACTTCACGTCCATTTAGAAGTAACTTCACGTCCATTTAGAAGTAACTTCACGTCCATTTAGAAGTAACTTCACGTTATGTTTCTCAAGTTTGGGTCAGTCGTGTATTTGATCTGAAAATTAATAAAGCAATGTTGCATTGAACGTACATTTTATCGCATCAAATATAAGGCCAAAGTTAAATTGATGTAATTAAAATAAAAAAATAAAATCCTAATCCCAATTCAATTTTGCCGGGTGTTTTTCATGACTTGTGGACTAATATGACTTTGTGTCCCTCTCATTAAGCTGTATTGAATTACTTGCAAAACTAAAAACTTTTTTTTTATTTTTTGGTTACTTGTTTTATCTAAGCATGAGCGCATAGGGTTACAGAATGCGCAATTTGTGCATAAACAGATATATAAAACTCTTCATGTTTGCGATAGGTTTTGTGTTTATGCTGTGTGGTATAGAAAAACACATATTTATTAGAAAACGTTTCGGTCCTGTGACCTTGATCACTTCTAACATACAGAGGTTAAAAGACAGTATATATTTGCGGGGATTGAGGTGTGAGTGACGCTGGTGACCTGATAAATGCCATGTTGGGATGAGGACGGGTAGACGATGAGATCATGTGACTCCTGTGTTGCTGGGTAGGTGCTGCCCCGCCTGCTTGAGTATCATGTATGTTAATGTTTCAAAATTTTTGTAGTTTCCGGTAAAATATGTTCTATGGTGTCGGTGACGGCGATTAGCGAGATTTTCAGACATCGTCGGCGTCTAAGGTCTTGTTCGGTGAGAACAAGTTGTGCCTCATCCCAGTTCATCACACGCCCCGTGGAGTTGCTGTGGAGGACACAGCAGTACACTGCGCTCCTCACACAAGTTGCCATGTAGTGTATTTCAAGTGAAAACCATAAAAATCGCAATTTTGGGGGTAAAAAAAAACCTGACTAATTGCCAACAAGTCCTCTTGCTATCAGAAAGAACAAAAAAATTACTTTTTAGTAGAAACATACTTAAAAATATCATAGAAACAAGCCGATTGCATCAACATATTGCCAGAATTATGCCCTATTGTTTTGGTAAGAAAACATTTTCTTTCATAATTTTTCGAGTTTCAATTTTTTAATCACTCGAAAAACACTCATCCCTTCCTTAAGGCGTCTCTGTTACTGGCATTTCGATGCTCATTCAGGCTGACCGAAAGATCTCTGCCAGTTTTGCCTACATATATCTGGAGAGTATCCACAGGGGATGGTGTAGACGTCAGCTGTGGAAGTTGCAGGTGTGCGGCTAAGTTTCGTAGGGACGTCTTTGATTCATGTGTTTGTTGTGGAAACATTGTCCTAGTGTTTGCTTGCGTGTCTTTCTAAATCAAATTGTTGGTATTTATTACCAAGGTTTATACCATTCTGTATATTGTTTGTGGTGTCTAAAAGAAGCAGATGGAGAGAGAGGCAGGTAATATACATCAATACAGTGTTACATCCCATTCCTGAATTATGAGGACGAAATCGAAATGTTCCAGTGCAATTTTATACATTATTTTTATGACAGCTTTGTTGTCATAATTACTTGTCATTTGATGATACAGTGAAGAATTAAGACGCGTATTTAACACTTAGGACACTTTATTAGCAGATCTTCCACTGCTGGAGGCTTTATCACTGTCTCAATAGGTAGAAAAAACATAGTGAACAGATGTCAAATGAATCAAGGGGATCTGGTGAGTGAGTCAACAGATTGTGATGGTGTTGCGAGGTAGAGTGATGGTGTTGCGAGGTAGAGTGATGGTGTTGCGAGGTAGAGTGATGGTGTTGCGAGGTAGAGTGATGATGATGCCTGATACATTATGTTAGTAAAGATGATAAAGATTGCCTCTCTACATCGGCGTTTGAAAATAATAATTTTACTGAGCAGCATCCAGGGTTCTTTCCAAGTTCTTAAGTGCCCTTATGAATTGAGTGAAAAACAGGCTGGTCCAAGTTCTTGAAGGTTTTAAACACATATACTTTATCCTAACTCATCAAAATGGATGACATACGCTTTCTCGTTAGTTTCAGTTGACTTCTTCAGCAAGTCCTTAATCATAAATGATGTGGTGGTAACCGCATTCCGTTAGTCATTAGTGAGGATTTGTGCGACGTTGTTAGCCACCTTGCCAAGTGGCAGAACAAACAACACTCGTATAGCCGTTTTTCATGATAATATTACGGACATTCTCCATGCAATCAGAAATAAAATGTACAGGAAATTGATGACACTTGTCTTCGAGGAACTGTTGGTTGCAACTCCTATGATCTATCAGGAAGAACGCCTCGTTCAGTACGTGTCTCATGAAGTGAGGACGCCTCGTTCAGTACGTGTCTCATGAAGTGAAGACGCCTCGTTCAGTACGTGTCTCATGAAGTGAGGACGCCTCGTTCAGTACGTGTCTCATGAAGTGAAGACGCCTCGTTCAGTACGTGTCTCATGAAGTGAGGACGCCTCGTTCAGTACGTGTCTCATGAAGTGAGGACGCCTCGTTCAGTACGTGTCTCATGAAGTGAAGACGCCTCGTTCAGTACGTGTCTCATGAAGTGAGGACGCCTCGTTCAGTACGTGTCTCATGAAGTGAAGACGCCTCGTTCAGTACGTGTCTCATGAAGTGAGGACGCCTCGTTCAGTACGTGTCTCATGAAGTGAGGACGCCTCGTTCAGTACGTGTCTCATGAAGTGAGGACGCCTCGTTCAGTACGTGTCTCATGAAGTGAGGAAAAATGTATCAGGTTGTCTTTATTTGTGGATTTTGTGTATGTATTGACTGAAACATTTACAGCATTTGTGCCTCCAAACAAAGACATCGAGAAACAGGGATTTATTGTCCGTCTCTACCTCGAGGGTAAAATTAACTCCATCTACCTACTTCTGCTTGTGACTTCGTAGACGTCAATGAACTCTCTCAGTTTCAATTGCATTTTCTTCAAAGACGCCCTTTTCAAACAGACCATTAACATACGTATGGGTTATTCACTAATTACTGCCCAGGTAATCCTGTATATGAATTATCTTAAAGCCGAGCGTTTTTTCTCCAATACTTGGCATTGCTATCGACAACCAGCTCCTTATTACTCAGAGATGATTTCACCTTTCTGCCCTAAAATGTTCTCAAGTAACATTTCATCAAGGATTGCAGATGCCATGCTCATTGACATAACCTCGCCCAGAGCTGGCGCCACGTGACATGACCTCGCCCAGAGCTGACGCCACGTGACATCACCTCGCCCAGAGCTGGCGCCACGTGACATCACCTCGCCCAGAGCTGACGCCACTAGAAGAGATACGCAGTCCTCCCCAACTACCGAATTGCTGAACACATCTTTAAGATTTTCGTCTGTAGGAACTACTACAGACATAACGAGACCGAAAAATTATGAACGTAACTCAACTACTGTAAGATTATCCAAACATCCATGAAACAACTGTGGCGACGTCTGCTTATGTTAGACATACACACAACTTTATAAACATATGTCGTAACACCAATTTGCCACCAATATGGACAACCTTAAAACAACACCTGCTTAAAACAGCATAATATCTAAAGTCACTTAATCAGTTAAAATGAAGCACTACTTGTTGCCAAATAAAATATAACCAATTGATGACTAAACCTTGAACTAGCACTCATTAGTAACACTAATGAATTCAATCAGAAGAAGTATTTGTTCAGCTTAGATTAAATTTCTTGCCAAAAAATTAATTGGGTGCTGGGGAATTAATGTGAACTGATCTACACTCTACCTGCTCATTGCATGTTCAACAATTACCAAATAAATTTATGTATGACTTGATGACACTCAGTGTGAGTAAAGTGGCCAATGAAAAATTGCATATAACTGCATATGTCTCTATACAACCGGATTACAAAACAAAGTCTTTCCTTTAGCCCACATGAAAACAATTTTTAGTGTTACTGTTATGATATTCATAATGGTCTGGAATCCATACATGTGTCACAGACGGATCATAAATATGACCTGTGAATAACACACGTAGGATTTAAGGCGTCTATGATCAGTGTTGTTAGTGAGGAGGTCATCGCTGCCACGGGAAGCTGTACGACGGTGCTGAAAATGTTACTGTACATATGATATGCAGACAGTTTAAGATATCTCTGGGAGGAGTTGGTGTTCTGTACATCATCAATGTGATGGTTAATGAGAAATGTGTATCAGGTCGTCCAGTCTATGGATTTTCTGTAGTTACTGATAGAAAGTTTCACATCACGTGTAACCAAAAAAAACAGACATCCAAGATCGAAGATTTATTTTCCGTTTCTTCCTCGAAGGTAAAATTAAGATCACTCCAGCTATCTGCTTCTGCTTCCGCCTCCCGTTGACATCAGTGAACTCTGTTAGTTTCAACTGCATCTTCTTCAAAGGCTCCCTCTTCGAACAGACCATCAACATACATATGAGTTCTTCACTAATTGTTGTCTTGGCAGCCATATACAATAATGACAAAATGATAGTGTACCATATATCAGAAGGAAACATTCACACAGTAACAAGGATGCGTTATGCTTCTTGAAGAAAGGAATATTGATCTAAGAGCAACAACAAGTTCCTGTTAGTGTGCTTACGAATTAATGGTTGTGAGTTTCATGCATATTAATGAGTGAATGTGGTATGTGTTTGTGTTGTTGTTTACGTATGACGCAGCGTTGTAGGAAAATATAGTGCAAGATAAGAAAGGCCATTATTTCCGCTGGTGTTAAAAACCGATTCTGAATAATTATTATAATCAAATAAAGCGCTAAACCGACAAAGGTCATGTAGCGCTGCGGGGCAGAACATAGTGCCAGGGTTATAAACAGCTAGGTGAAGAGGGGATTAGAGGTGAGGGGACATGGTGCCAGGGTTATAAACAGCTAGGTGAAGAGGGGATCAGAGGTGAGGGGACATGGTGCCAGTGTTATAAACAGCTAGGTGAAGAGGGGATCAGAGGTGAGAGGAAGAAAAGGCTGAAAGGGACGCTAAATGTTATGTGTCAAAGATCGTAAACTAGTTGCGGACAAAAAGTCAAAAAATAATTGTAAGTCCAAGGCAGGACCTTCAGCAAGAAGGGAAGATAAGGTAAGAGAGGTCGGGTGGTGGTGTCGGTGGAAGTAAATCCTGCGAGCTCGTTGGTAAACCGGACAATTCACAAGAAAGTGAAGAACCGAAATAGGGACCCGACAAACCTCACAGAGAGGAATAGGGTGTCGTTCCATGAGATACCCATGGGTAAGGCGGGAATGACTGATGCGGAGACGGGAGAGCACAGTCTCCCGAGTATGGCAATGGTGGTAAGAAGATGGCCACGAACCCAAAAGCGGTTTAATAGAGTGCAGTTTGTTATGGTGCATGTCCGACCACCGATGTTGCCAATGGCGCAAAGACGGGCAGAGATGATGGTAAAATAATCCCTGAACGAAATGCCTCTATAGGAAACGGGAAGATCATGCACTGCTGACTCTGCAACAGCGTCCGCCCGCATGTTCATTGCCCCACACATCAACGTGTCCAGGGATCCAACAGAAAACGACGTCTTTGTTTTTGCTAGCTACATGGCTCAACCAAAGTTGAATACGAAGGACCAATGGATGAGGGGAATCAAATTATTTAATGGCCTGCAAAGCGCTGAGGAAATCTGAAATGATCAGAAACGCCGAATGAGATATATATGTAATACGGAGAAGCGCTATGAGGATGGCATATAACTCGATGGTACAAATACTAGCAGAGTCTAACAAATAACCCTGGACAACATCGTTAGGGAACACCGCTGTGAACCCAATACCGTCAGAAGATTTAGAACAATTTGTATAAACAGCAACAGCACGAGCATGCGACCGGAACTGATCAAGAAAAACAAAGTGAGAAATATCCGTAGGTAGAAGAGCTTTGGCGCACAGCAGTAGAGGAGAACAGACATGAACTGTCGGAACCTCCCAAGGGGAAAGGGAAACGGCAGACACTACATGAACATACAAGGGAGGCAACTGGAGAGAAGACTGGTGTGAAGACGAAGAGAAAACGGACAGAGTAAGCAGGGGCGCCAATCAAATAACAGACTTCTACTAACGTCTGAGACCAGCCTATACATAGAAGGAACATGAAGATCCTGAGAGCGGACAAAGTAACGAAGGCAATGAGCATTACGACGATCGGCTAATGAAGGAACATTCGCCTCAGCATAGAAGCTTTCAACAGGGGATAAGCGAAAGGCACCAAGGCATACAGACCCTGATGATGAAGGGGATCTAACTTAGAAAGAGTTGAAGAAACCGCAGAATAGACTTGGTCGCCATAATCCAGCTTTAACAAGACTAGGGTGGAATGCAAACAGAGGAGAGTTCGGCGATCTGCTCCCCATGAACGATGCGCAAGAATTTTAAGGAGGTTCAGCCGACCATGGCAAGCTGCCTTCAAAGAGGAAATGTGAGGCTTCCATGTCAACTGGCGATCGAATAGAAGGCCAAGAAACTTGACCGTATCATATTCCAGGATATGTGAGCCGTGCAAATACAAATGAATATCTGGGACAAGTGGACGTCTAGTGAAGGTATTGAAATGGGTTTTCGCACTAGAAAATTTAGATCCATGAGAAGTGGTAAAATGGAAAAAACGGTCAATCGCATCCTAAAATGAGGCTGCTACCAGGCGACAGTCAGCGCCAGCGTAAGCTATAGGGAAGTCATCCACATAAAGCAACGACCAAATATGCGATGGAAGAACGGAATGTAGGTCATTTATAGCCAAGAGAAAAAGGGTAGTGCTTAGGACACAACCTTGTGGGACCCACTCAGCCTGAACAAAGTCTGAGAAAAGTGATGCGCCAACACAGAAACGAAAATGTCTTTCAGATAAGAAAGCAGCAAGGATGGTCGGTAGATTACCTGGAGGCTTAAGGAGTAGGCCTGGGCTAAGATGTTGTACCTCCAAGTGGTGCCATATGCCTTCTCGAGATCAAAAAAGACTGCTAGGACAGTGTTTATTAGCAAAGGCATTTCACACATAGTATCTAAGTGGAGCAAGGGGTCCAAAGTAGAGCGGCCATTGCGAAAGCCATATTGGTGAGGAGAAAGACTATTGTGAGTCTCCAAATACAACATCAGCCGTCTATTCACCAATCCTTACATCACCTTACAGACTACACTGCTCAGAGCAATGGGGCGATAGTGAGAGATATCAAGCCCTGAAGTGCCTGGTTTGTGAAACGATAGTACAAGATTGAGAAGACGCAAAAAAACTGTAAGGGCTCTAGAATGCAGATGCTGTAGCATACGGATATGAATATCATTGGGCCCAGCTGCCGATGACCAGGAAGCGGAAAGTGTGGACTCTAGCTCTAAAAGAGTAGAAGGTACGTTATACATATCCATCCTGTTAGAAGAGAAATCCAAGGGCAATTGCTCTCTGGCAGACTTAGAAGCGAAAAACGAGAGACAGAGGTGAAGCTCTTGGGAGACATGGACAAGATAGTTCGGGATTTCCATGGCAACCTCAAGAGGTTCTGCAAAACGGGAAGCTGGACCAGGAGCGTACTTGCCACATAACTTCCAAACCGCACACATAGGGTAAGTCAAGGTAACAGTAAAAACCTAGTCTTGCCAAAAAGTGCGTTTAGCGTCGCTTATGACGCAGCGAGCGACTGCCCTTGTCTGCTTAAAGTCCAAAAGACGACCCGCGGTCCAATTATATCGATAACAGCCCCATGCAGGAGACCCACATGCACACTCATGTTTGAGAATGCTTGCCTGAGGTTTGAGGAATAGAAAGTGATGCTGCAGTCAAAACTAAGGTCGAAAACTGGTGCACCAGTGCATCTATAGAGAACGAAGAAGGTTCCACACAAAAAGCAGTAAGATGAGAGTGTAAGTCCCAATTCGCTCGTCCGAATTGCCAACAGGGGCTACGAGGCGGTCGGGAATACGTAGTAGAAATAAGAATAATAGGAAAGTGATCAATGTCGTGCAAATCCGGGTGAACAGACCAAGTGTAATCAAGTGCGATTGACGAGGAGCAGATAGAAAGATCAATGCAAGAGACTGAGTGTGAGAGTCAAATTGGGTGGGAGCACCCGTATTTAAAACAGAAAGAGCATGAGAAGTGAGAAGAGTCTCCAATTTATCACCACGAGAGTCACAGTGGAACACTCCCCAAAGATGATGAGCGTTAAAATCACCTAACAACAAGATGGGCAGCAGAGAAGATATCAAGAAGACAACATCCGAGATACAGAATGCAAGGGAAGGTGAGAGATATAGAGAGTAAACTGTATACCACCTGCGCCAATAAACATGGGCTGAAGTATAATGCAGCAGAGAACGAACGAAGACTCGTTCAAATGGTATACCAACGCATACAAGAAGCGCACTCCTTAAAAAATTCATCAGGAAAGGGATCAGAAGAATGTACAGCCTGAAACGGGACAGATAACAGCTGAACGAACTTAAGGCTCTTGTAATGCGACACATACTGGGTACAACTGGGGAGAGCAACACCTGGAGCTCTCCCCGATTACCCCTGAGGCTACGAATATTCCATTGTAAATAAGTCATTATTCACAAAGATAGATATGCCAACAATGATAAACTATAAAATCTATGGACTAGTAGGGTTAGTGAAGTCAAAGTGTTGAGGCAACGAAAAGCGAGTGAGGAGGAATCGGAATGCAGTGAAGGAAATGCTGCGAGGGTTGTGAAAAATACGAAGGGACATAAGGAGCCTCATCGGTGTCCATCGAGTTTCGTCTCCGCAATATAGTTGGAGATAGCATTAAGTGTTTCAGCGGACGAGGAAGATGCCGATACCATAACTTCAGAGACAAGTGAGATAGAGCAAGTAGAGATCGGGGAGACTATGGAGGGAACCAAAGAAGTCTGAGAGGGGAGGGGAGTATGATCCTGGGGAGATGTGCCTCGTGGACAGGAGAGGAAGGAGGCTGTAAGGAGACTGGGAAGGAAGTCTAGGGGGAAACAGGAGAAGAGGAGACCACACAAGCAGGAGTGAAACTCCACCTTCGTGTGAGAGTTAGAAAGAGGGTGAGTTAGGTACCAAGGCTGAAAAGGAGAACTGTTGGGGAATTGTAAGCACCGGGAGGAATGCGAATAGACTTGGGCTTAAGAGACAGGTACAACTTCGCAGGTGATAGGAGTGAAAAAGGTACAGGTGTGCGAGGCCTCGAAGACTTTGAAACTAGGGGGAGAGAAGACGAAGAAGAAGAGGAAGGATGAGGTGAGGAGGTGGGGGTTTCAGATGGTAAAACTGCAAAAGAATTAGAGAAGGGGGTTACTCCAGAAGATTCGGCACTGGAGGATCTGGTAGGAGAGGGGACCGCCAAGTTTGGAGGTCTCCTAGGTACTCAAGAATAAGAAACACAAGGAAGATTTCCCTGATGGTGGAGCCGAGAGTCAGCCATTGCATAAGCAAGGCCTTTGCTCTCCTTAAGATAATGGATTTCACGTTCATTAAGACAGACCTGACATCGGCGGGAAAAAGAAGGGTGATCTTGATCTTTATGGCCGAAGAATCGACGAGATGGGGAAGGAAGAAGGATGGGAAAGGATGGAAATTCTAGAAAAGGATGGGATGGTGGAGGTGAGGAGGGAATGAAAGATCAGTGGCCCAACCACTGTGGAGCAGGTGGTACGGATGTACTGCAAGCGATGACTCGGCAGAGTGGTGAACGGTAGTGCTGGCTCATGGGAGCGAAGAGGGCGGCAGGGCGGCAGGGCGGCAGAGCAGGCAGGAAAGGTTGAGAAGGCAGTCACACTGCACAGTGATGAGTTGATTACTGGGTCTTGGAGGCGGGAGAAGTAGTGATGTCTAATGTCAGATGAGTAGGAGATCCATTCACAAGAGACTTGAATTTCTTTCCAGTGATGTAATCAATTTGAAAAGGGAATTCGTCTTCTAGTAGAATATCATGTAGGATGACTGAGAAGGGGTAGTTGGTGCCCTGATCAAGGGTATACTTGACAGTTCCATCCCGAAGACGCTGGTGAAGTTCCTTGGCATACATTATCTCGGAGTATTGGTTGGTGGTGACAAAGTAAAGACCTCTGAAGCTTTGCACCCTGTCAACGTCATCATATGTGGTAGGAGCAGCAGTGGGTGGGTTGCTAGCTTGGGCCGCAGAATGAGTGACAGGTCCTGGTGGTGATGGAGTCGGGGGCTTGGCAGAGGTGGTTCGTGATTGGTTCTTGGTGGGGAGTGGCTGTGTCTCCACTGGCGGGGAGGCAGCTGATTGGTTCTTGGTAGAGGTGTGAGACGGTGGTGAGCTCTCATTAGTTGATATTGGCGTGACGTCAGTAGTAGCTTGTGTTGGTGTTGGTGCAGCCGCTGAAGTGACGACGACAGGATGTTGGTTGTTGTTGAGTATCACAGAGGATGGTGGAGAATCTGGGAATTTGAACTCTGGCATGTTGTTTAATTTGAAGAGTTCATTGATGGAGGTGTTGAATGTCCCAGGAACAGCAACATTATGCATATGAGCATAAACCATACAGTAGTAGATGGTGGTAGGGTCACTGGCAGGTGCGATGCTGGTAGTTGTAGGTTGCGTGGAGGCTTGGAGAATTTTAGTTGTGGTAGCTTGTAGTTTTGTAATTGCAGCATAGGTGGGTGATTTTGAAGATGACTTTTTCTGTGCTGCTTCTTGGGTCTTCTTCAGAATGTCTTTACGAGTGGGACACTTAGCAGCAAGTGTGTGATGATCGTTGCTTTTACAGTTGAGGCAAGATGGTGTTGGTGGAGCAGCGGCGGTGCATGATCTAAAATCATGTCCTTCACTACTACATGTAGTGCAAAACTTCTTTTCCTTCACAGGACAGTCGCTGGTGTTGTGTGAATACGAGTAACAGGTCGAACAGTGAGAAATGTAGTGGAATCTCTCAGCTTCGATGCAGGTGGGGCTGACGAAGTAATAATATACAGCCAGACCATCGGCTAATGCAGTGGCGGCCATGTTGACGTCAGTAAACGTGACCTTGAGCATGGAGGAAGCTGTAGGTATTTTCATGATGCTTTCCACTGTGGCCCATGAGTTTTGATCTTCAATGGATGACTTGAGTTCGTCGATAGGTTGAACTGTGAGAAGCTTATCCAGTTTCTTAAGAAAAACTGTCCTCCTTGCTCTGAGAGCTGGAGATGACATGACAGTAAATCCTCGATCAGAGAGAGTGGTGGTGGCTGTTGTAGTGAGTAGTTTCTCTGCATCTTCATCATCGTTGCACACGACAATAAACGCTTCTTTCAGGGTCAATATGGTGTTGAACTTCACCTGTAGCACGCTCTTAACAGCAACTGCTAGAGCAAGTTTGGATGAATCATTCACAGTGCCACTGTTGGGTTTGATCTTGACACGATTTGCATAGCTCATCGTGATGAAGGTATAAATTCCCCTCCCCAACGGGGATCGTAGGGAGACTGAAAACCGAAAGTCAGAGCTGCTGTGACCGCACTGGGCAAAGTCAACAAGCAGAATCTGTATATCGTATCAAAGAAGGGTGAGGTTCGTTGCAATTAAGACAAGTTGGGGGAAGACTGCAAGATGTATCAGCATGATCCGCAGCACCGCAGACCGGGACCCCCACTGCAGACCTGCTGTTGGGGTGTAGGGACCACTTTACGGACCCCTAGGCGATGTCCCGCGAAGTAAACCTAGGACGGGAGTTCATGACCGTCAAAGGTTAAGCGGGCAAAGTTACTGGGAAAGTGTCTCCACCTCGAAGCAGGCAGGACATGTGTGTCTACTTTGAGAATCAGAAGGTCCTAAAGGGTTAAATCTCTAAAATATCGTCACCGCAAGACAGAAAATCACAATGTACAATGGTATGTGGTAAGACCACCGTACCATTGCAAGAATTTAGAATAGTGTGCTTGTGAACTGTGATAGGAACGTTATCAATGGAAGTATGATGGGAAAGATCATGTGCTTGGTCTGCGTTCTGAACTGTAATGATGCGTGTACCGCATCATTACAGATTTACTGATACTGTGGCTTGAAAGATAATCAGTTGGAGACGTTGGTTGAAAGGAAAGGAATTTGGTCCACTGTGTACTTGTAGATATGGTGCGTAAAGGAAGTGGGTGTCCTGTAGGTCGTTTCTGGGTGGAATGAGCAGAAATCGAAGAACCGTCGTCAGCAAATAGTCTGGAATGTTTAGGCAGGCATAGGATCGCGGGCAGGTGGTGATCCAAAAGCCATCTCACCATATTTGGGGAAGCTGGTTGCATAGTTAAAGACGTGCAAGGGGCAGAGGCACTAGAAGAAACGGGCGGAGCATTGGCACCTGGAGCAGGTGTCGAAATGTCACCAGCAGGATGTACAGGAGAATGGGAAAAGTCTGGAAAATGGTCCAATAACAAAGCCGGACCAGAAGGGGATGTGGTAACAAAAAGGGGTCTGGGAGGAGGAGATAGGTCATGGAACGATGTCTCCATGATGGAAGAGGGACAGAAGAGGGACAGTTACTAGAAGGCATGAAAGGGCTGTAAATTACTTCTCTCATCCAAGTAGACCTCGACACCACCAGCAGTGCAGATGCAGCGTGGAACCCGTGAAATACCCTACCCTTCATGTAAACCAGCGCTCCAGGATAGCAACCTCACATCCACCGAGCCACCTTGGTGGACAAAAGAGTGGGCGGTTGGATACCCGCCACAAAACATACCTTCTTCGGCTGCCACCTCCCAGAACCGACAGGCAGCCTCTGGAGATACACCTGATACCTGCAGGACACCCCACCCCACCTCCTGGAAGTCCAGGAAGGGAGCAGGGCACCTCCAGATGATCCAGATTCCACAGCAAACTACACCACTCCCGAGGAACCTGACGGAGCGGGATGAACCCTTGCACACTTCCCCATACCTAGAAACCTTAATGCCAGAAGGGAGGACCCCAGAGGCTACAAACTGGATAGGTAAAAAGGAGGGATGGAAGGTGGGGAGGAAAGGGAAAAAAGGGAGGATGGAATAGGGAAGGGGGGATTGGGGGGTAATTAGGTTTGGTCTGATGAAGACCATAAGGTCCAATTCCTCAGACGAGGAGCCTCTTTACCACGACAAGGAGCCCCCCTTAAAGAGGAACAGATTCTGAAGCATTTCGGGAATATTTGTCACCATATCTATGCTAAATGCTGACTTGCTTTTATTACCATGGTTCTTCTCGTTTTTATTTTTATTTTATTTTTTGTTTTCTTTTTCTTCTTCCTCTTTGCCTTCTTGTTAGTAATATTTTAATATTAATTATAATAATTTTATTTTTATTTTTATTATTATTATTATTATTAGTAGTAGTAGTAGTAGTAGTATTTGTAGTAGTAGTAGCAGTAGTAATTTTATTTTTATGATTATTATTATTTTATTACTTTTACAATATTCATTATAATAACTGTTGTAAAATATACTAGAGAAAACGCAGAAGCCATGGGATTTAGGTAGGTTTATGACAATGGGAGTGGTTTATGACAATGGGAGTGGTTTATGACAATGGGAGTGGTTTATGACAATGGGAGTGGTTTATGACAATAGGAGTGGTTTATGACAATGGGAGTGGTTTATGACAATGTGAGTGGTTTAGTAAGCATACATTATTATTATAATCAAATAGAAGCGCTAAACCACAGGGGTTATACAGCGCTGCTTAGTAAGCATACAATGAGAGTTAAGTGGGAAGTCCTGACAACTGCTGTATTCAGCAGTAAAGCTGAATACAGCAGTTTAAAGAGATTAAAACTTTTAGAATATGAGGATTTCACTTAAGAAAAAAGCTTTGTTCTACAATGTTGGATGGCAGTTGGACACTTAAGGAATAAATAAAAGTGACTGCAAGCGAGGGAGCTTTATTCAGTACGACACGGCTGGTGCAATTGGTGAGACACGTACTTTTAGAAAAATATCTTACCTAGTTGATTACAAATGGCTTCAAGCAGACTTTTAAGAAGAGTTTTGCGTGTGCACTGAGTGTTTAGAACCTTCCCTCCTAAATGAACGGCAGATTTCTCACATACGTGCAACAAATTTCCCGATTTGCGTTATTTTGATTAGGTTAGGTTAGGTTGTCCTCTTACATAAAAAAACATTATACCGCAATAGAAACAAATGAAATATATTATTATTATTATTATTATAATCAAATAGAAGCGCTAAACCACAGGGGTCATACAGCGCTGCAGGTTATTACAGGATGCAGGGAGAATGGGTTGTAAGAGGGAGATGGATGATTAGTAGGGTATGGAGTGCAGCAGGACAGTGGATAGTGCAGGGATAGAGGGTAGCAAGAGATCGAGGTAGAAGGGACTGAGGAAGGTGCTAAAGGTATAATCTTCAGAGTTTGTGTAGTAAGTCAGTTTCTGTCAAAAAGTCAACGAGAGAGTCAGGGTTAAAGGAGGGTCCATCAGCAAGAAGGGAAGGTAAAGAAAGGGCCGCAGAGCGAAGACGACGATGGAGGTAAATTCTGCGTGCTCGTTGATAGAGTGGGCAGTCCAACAGAATATGTCGAACAGACACTGGAACCTGACAATGCTCACAGAGAGGGGCAGGAACCCTCTCCATGAGATACCCGTGAGTAAGACGAGTGTGGCCGATGCGAAGACGGGAGAGTGTAGTCTCCCAACCCCGACATTGGTGACAAGGAGGCCAGAAACCAATAATCGGTTTATTAGAATGCAGTTTCTTATTTAGCAGGTCAGACCAGCATTGTTGCCAACGGGTGCGAAGGTGGGTAGCAATGACCGCAAAATAGTCTGTGAACGGAACACCTCTATATGAAACTGGAAGGTCATGTACTGCTGACTGCGCAGCAGTGTCTGCCTGTTCATTGCCCTGTACGTCAACATGACCAGGGACCCAACAAAAAACAATATCTTTGTGGTTGATAGAGATACGTCGTAACCAAAGTTGGATACGAAGAACTAGGGAGTGAGGTGTATCAATTTTACGGATAGCCTGTAAAGCACTAAGGGAGTCTGAAACGACAACAAATGGTGACACAGGCATAGATGCAATACGGATAAGTGCCACAAGAATGGCATACAATTCTGCCGTAAAAATGCTAGCCGAGGGTAACAGATGCCCTCGCACGACGCTGTCCGGGAAGACTGCTGCGAATCCAACACCGTCAGATGACTTTGAACCATCGGTGTACACTGCGATGGCATGGGAATGAGAACGGAAGTGGTCTAGAAAAAAAGAGCGAGAAGCCGCCGTAGGTAGTTGGGCTTTCGCGCAAGGTAGAGGAATAGAACAGACACGGACAGCAGGAACTTCCCAAGGGGGTAGGGGAAAGGGAGATTTCACATGAACATATAAAGGTGAGAGCTGAAGGGAAGACAGGAGTGAATGTAGACGAAGAGAAAAGGGACGGAGTAAGCAGGGTCGACGAACAAATAAAGAGCGTCTACTAACATCTGTGACAATCCTATACATGGAAGGATTCCGGAGGTCATGAGAGCGAACATAATAGCGAATGCAATGTGCATCACGACGATCGGACAATGATGGAATGTTCGCTTCTACATAGAGGCTCTCAACCGGGGAAGAACGAAATGCACCAAGGCATAAACGCAATCCCTGGTGATGAATGGGATTAAGGCTGGAAAGAGTAGCAGGGGAGGCCGCCGAATATATCTGGTCACCATAATCGAGTTTCGATAAAATTAGGGCTGAATGTAGGCGGAGGAGAGTGCTACGATCAGCCCCCCACGAAAGATGTGCGAGGGTTTTTAGGAGGTTCAGCAGGCTATGACAAGTTGCCTTCAGAGAGGAAATGTGAGATTTCCAGGACAATCGACGGTCAAACAGGAGGCCGAGAAACCTGACTGTATCACGTTCTGGGATACGTGAGCCGTATAGGTACAACGGATGATCAGAGACCACTGAACGTCTACTAAACGTAATTTGATGAGTTTTGCTATTAGAAAATTTAAACTCGTGAGAGGTGGCCCAATCGGAAACTCGGTTGATGGCATGCTGGAGGGAAACTGCAATGAGGTGACAGTCAGCGCCCGCACAAGCTATAGCAAAGTCATCCACATAAAGCGATGACCAAATGTTGGATGGGAGAACTGATGCCAGATTATTTATAGCAAGCAGAAAGAGTGTTGTGCTCAGAACACATCCCTGGGGGACACCTTCAGCTTGGACAAAGCCCGGGGAAAGCTCATTACTAACCCGGACACGGAAATGTCTTTCAGTTAAGAAAGCCTTAAGGAAAAATGGTAGATTGCCTCGGAGGCCTAAGGAGTGGGCCTGGGTCAAGATATTATACTTCCAAGTTGTGTCATAAGCCTTCTCAAGATCGAAAAAGATGGCAATAACCGAGTGGTTATTGGTGGGAGGTATCACGTCCCGTAGTACCTGGTTTGCGAAAAGGGAGAACAATAGCAGACTTCCACAGCTGGGGAATAACTTCTTGTGACCATATAAGATTAAAGAGTCGTAAGAGGACAGTAAGAGCAGACTGATGTAAATGCTGTAGCATACGAATATGTATGCCGTCTGGCCCAGCTGCCGATGATCGGCAAGCAGAGAGTGTTGCCTCCAGTTCTTGAAGTGTAATAGGCACATTATAAGATTCTTCTCTGAGATGAGAGAAGAAAAATCTAAGGGCTTTAACTCGCTGGCAGACTTAGAAGAAAGGAACGAGGGGCATAGATGGAGCCCCTGAGAAATGCGGACCAGATGATTACCAATTTCAGTGGCAACGGCAAGAGGGTGTGCTATATCGACACCGGCAACCTGAAGAACAGGAGCCGGGTCGGGGGAGAATTTACCACTCAATTTCCGCACTTTCTTCCAGACTGCACTCATCGAGGAAGCCGAAGTGACAGTAGAAACGTAATCTCGCCAGCAAGTGCGTTTAGCATCACGTATGACACGGCGAGCAATAGCTCTCTTCTGCTTAAAATCAAGGAGTCTCTCTGTGGTTCTGTTATACCGATACCTGCCCCATGCAGCGCGTTTCAAACGCACTGCCCGAGCACAAGCAGGAGACCACCAAGGCACGCACTTCTGAGGATGCTTGCCCGAGGTTTGAGGGATAGCATATGAAGCTGCCGTGAAGACGGAGGACGAAAAGAGATGTAAAACCTCATCAATGGAGGACGAGGAAGGAGCCTCATGAAAGGCAGTAAGATGTGCGTAAAGGTCCCATTTCGCCCGGTCAAATTGCCAGCGTGGGCTACGAGGACGTGGAAAATACGAAGGGGACCTAAGGATGATTGGGAAATGATCGCTATTATGCAAGTCCGGGAGGACAGACCAGGTGAAGTCAAGGACAGTTGATGAAGAGCAGATGGAAAGATCGATGCAGGAGAAAGAATGAGTTCGGGGATCAAAATGGGTAAGAGTACCCGTATTTTAAACATGGAGGGGAAGAGAAGCAAGAAATGCCTCCAACTGAACGCCACGGGAGTCACAGTGCGACCCTTGTCGCAAACCTTTGCACTTTCTCTAATTTTTTGACGTGCTTGACCAGGTATGGGTTCCAAACTGGTGATGCATACTCTAGTATGGGCCTGACGTACACGGTATACAGTGTCGTGAAGATTCCTTATTAAGGTATCGGAACGCTAATCTCAGGTTAGCCAGTCGCCCGTATGCTGCAGCAGTTATCTGGTTGATATGTGCTTCCGGAGACGTGCTAGGTGTTATACTCACCCCAAGGTCTTTCTTTCTCATTTATCGAGGTTTGCAGTCTGTGTGTGTGTGTATGTGTGTTTTTGTATATTGCAACGATTGATTAAGTCTTAATAGTTGCTGCTGCTTAATACCGCATCAAGCGTGAGTCTTAAATAACATTAGACTTTAGAGTATCAACACTAAGGATGTTTTATGTTGCAACGTAGATATATTTTATCTCGTGAAAGGAAGGTATAAAAAAACACCAAGAAACACTGAGCGAATAACATGACGTGAATGGGAACAATAGCGAAAGAAAAAAAAATTGTTTTAAGACATGGAAAAAGTTGCTTGGGTATTCTGAGGATAAAATTCTTTTGTACTGACTTGTTCAAAATGTAAAAAAATAGACGAGGTTTTTCTTAAATAAATATATTACCAAAATTACTGTCCATGTTGGAGCTTGCGAAATAGAAGAACAAATAAACATACGTTAATGGAAAATATCAGAAAACCATATATTGCATGTGTAGGTAATGTGTTTGTGAGGTGAGGCTGGGGGACACAGGTCGTCTGTTATGGTAGAATGTTGTGGGGAGGTGCAACAGTTCGCGTGATGTTCGCTACACCTCTATGTAATGTCTTTGACTTGCTTATTAGTTTTTCTGTAATGAAGAGGTGAGGTAGAATACGCCAGGCGAAGCTGCTGAGATATTTTTATGCGCAAAATAAAATTTATGCAGCCTTTGAAATTTCCCATAAAAACATTTATCAACTCAGAAGGAAAAAGTTGTTGGAAATAAATTCAGCTTGTTTTTCAGGCGTGACCAAGAACCACATGTAGTTCCCTATAATAGACTAGTTATATGCTATACTAGCTATATACTAGACTAGCTATATCACTCACTGTCTGTGATAATACGCGCTACCCTCTTTATGTGTCTCTTAATTCACACTTACCTCTTTGTCTTACCAGTGTGTTTCTCTGTCCTACTTGACATAGTAGGTACATGGATTAGTAAATGTCCACTCATTGTGTCATAGACACAGTGTCAACCGTGTGTGTCAATAAGACACATAAATGTGTGTCTCCAGTAATACACATATCTTGTGTGTCCTAGTAATACACGCTGTCCTGTGTGTGTGCCTAGTAATACACGCTGTCCTGTGTGTGTGCCTAGTAATACACGCTGTCCTGTGTGTGTGCCTAGTAATACACGCTGTCCTGTGTGTGTGCCTAGTAATACACGCTGTCCTGTGTGTGTGCCTAGTAATACACGCTGTCCTGTCTATGTGTGCCTAGTAATACACGATGTCCTGTCTATGTGTGCCTAGTAATACACGCTGTCCTGTCTATGTGTGCCTAGTAATACACGATGTCCTGTCTATGTGTGCCTAGTAATACACGCTGTCCTGTCTGTGTGTGCCTAGTAATACACGCTGTCCTGTGTGTGTGCCTAGTAATACACGCTGTCCTGTCTATGTGTGCCTAGTAATACACGATGTTCTGTCTATGTGTGCCTAGTAATACACGATGTCCTGTCTATGTGTGCCTAGTAATACACGATGTCCTGTCTGTGTGTGCCTAGTAATACACGATGTCCTGTCTATGTGTGCCTAGTAATACCCGATGTCCTGTCTATGTGTGCCTAGTAATACACGATGTCCTGTCTATGTGTGCCTAGTAATACACGATGTCCTGTCTATGTGTGCCTAGTAATACACGATGTCCTGTCTATGTGTGCCTAGTAATACACGATGTCCTGTCTATGTGTGCCTAGTAATACACGCTGTCCTGTCTATGTGTGCCTAGTAATACACGATGTCCTGTCTATGTGTGCCTAGTAATACACGCTGTCCTGTCTGTGTGTGCCTAGTAATACACGCTGTCCTGTCTGTGTGTGCCTAGTAATACACGCTGTCCTGTGTGTGTGTGCCTAGTAATACACGCTGTCCTGTCTGTGTGTGCCTAGTAATACACGCTGTCCTGTGTGTGTGCCTAGTAATACACGCTCTCCTGTCTATGTGTGCCTAGTAATACACGTTGTTCTGTCTATGTGTGCCTAGTAATACACGCTGTCCTGTCTATGTGTGCCTAGTAATACACGCTGTCGTGTCTGTGCATAGTAATACACGCTGTCTACTCTGTGTACGTCCAAAAATACACATTGTCCATCCTATGTGTCCAGTGATATACACCGTGAATATTTCCAATAATACTTACTGTCCACTCTGTGTGTGGCCAGTAATATATATAAGCCATTCTGTGCGTGTTAAATAATACAAATTTTCCTCAATGTTTGTGTCCAGTTATATACACTATTCACTAGGTCTGTATCCACTGTGTGTGTAATACTACAGTGTCTACCCAGAGTGTTCTTGTATGAATGAAGGCTGGCAGTATCAGGTTACTTAGTGCAAGCCGGGCTGGTCTAGCAGCCACCCATTCAGGTTGTTCACTCTCATTTGTATTCCAAAGCTCAGACAGCGGCGAGAGACCGGCGTTCAGGGTCTTTTATTTAGTGTGTTCATTACAATGACTTCAGTTCCTGTTTCCGTTACTGCTACAGCTGCTACTAATACCCACTCGTTATATTATGTGCTATGTTATGTGTCTTATGTATGATAAGGATATGTGTATTAGTTTTTTTGGGGAATGAGGTGTATAAGTACATTATTATTATTATTATTATTATTATTATTATTATTATTATTCTCCATGGGGAAGTGGAGAAGAATCCTTCCTCCGTAAGCCACGAGTGACGTAAGAGGCGACTAAAATACCGGGAACAAAGGACTTGTAACACCTTCCCCTGTAAAAATTACCAAAAGAAATAAGAAGAAAAACTTTATTAAAGCTTTTCTTCTTTTTCGGGTCACCCTGCCTAGGTGGGAGACAGCCAGTGTGTTATAAGAAAAAAGAAGTAGTAGGGAAGTCAGCATAATGTGGTATTATGTTATCTGTAGAGTTTCTTCGGAACCAATTACCAGAATGTTAGTTTTTGTTAACCAAAACTCACCACGTCTTTGGGAGTGATGGGAAATAATCCATGTTTCTTACGTGATCTTTCTCATTTCTTCCATTATTAAACGCATTTCTGGCGTAAGTATCATCATTCCTAATAAGAGATTCCGCATTGCTTACAATACCTTGAGCACAAGTATTAGGTTTCTAACATCAGTTTAGTGATTTGGGAAAAAAATCGTTCAGCCTTGCATGTCTTTTCAGACTCATTATAAAAATAAACTTCGAAGTAGTCCGACTGACGATGCGCGTGAGGATATGTACACATTCACTCGACCTATGACAGGGGTGAGAGTAGAGACTCACTCATTTGAGCTCTGAAAGAGGTGAAAATATAACATAAAATAATTGATCTATTATACCTATGATGTATTGGATTGATCTATGAGAACAGTCAGATTTGTAATCACATACTTGACGAATGAAAGACGTTATGTGATGGGTATATATATATATATATATATATATATATATATATATATATATATATATATATATATATATATATGTATATATATATATATATTTATTTTTTTATTAACACATCGGCCGATTCCCACCAAGGCAGGGTGGCCCGAAAAAGAAAAACTTTCATCATCATTCACTCCATCACTGTCTTGCCAGAGGGGTGCTTTACACTACAGTTATAAAACTGCAACATTAACACCCTTCCTTCAGAGTGCACCCCCGGCTAACGAACAAAATTCATTCCAGAAGCCTGCTCAAGTGCTATTACCAAACGAATTTACTCCCTTAAGAAATAATGTCAAGTAGGTTAGTTCATTTCAGACCCCCAAAAATACACTTCCACAAGCACTTACAATATTATACTTACATAATTGTACGATTTCCGGGGTGTTCGTTAGCCGGGGGTCCACTGTATATATATATATATATATGTCGTGCCGATTAGGTAAAACTGGTCAATTAGCAAGAACTCATCTAAAATTAAGTCCTTTCTAAAATTTTCTCTTATACGTTTGAAGATATATTTTTTTAATTTATGTTAATGTAAAAATTTATAAATTAGCACCAAAAGAATCTTAGAAAACTTACCTAACCTTATTATAACAAGCGCAATTTAATTTAGGCTAATCCAACTAAATAAATTTTTGATACGTTTACAATAATTTAATAATAAACCTTGGTATAACAAGCGCAATTTAATTTAGCCTAATCCAACTAAATAAATTTTTGATATGTTTAACAATAATTTAATAATAAACAAACACAATGAAATATATTTTTTTTCGTTAGGTTCAGAATGATTTTTGCGAAATTATTGCATACACAAATTTTCGCTTATCTTATATGGCAAGATGAGCGTTGCTATTTAAGCCAAAATCGCAAGTTCTGCCTATTCGGCACGACATCCTACATCCCTCACAGTGTCGGGCGACAGGGAGGAGCTGCTGACCACAGGGAGGAGTACAAGATCGGCAAGTACAGGGACATAAGTCAATAGTACCAATTTGTCCCAGTGGGATCAGAGACCTTGGGAGCATGGGGAAAAAATGCAACACGTTTCCTTAAAGAACTGGGTTCCAGACTCATCGACACCACCAGGGACCCAAGGGCAGCCACTTTCATGCTCCAGCGCCTCAGCGTGGCCATCCAGAGGGGAAATGTGTACTGCCTACTGGGCTCGCGTCCGGCTTCGGAGGAGCTGGAGGAGATTCATAATCTTTGATATATTGTACCAATGTATTCATGTTCATGTTTGTGTTTTCTGTCAATATATTCTGTCTATTAATAAAGCACTCATATAATATATATAGGGAGTGGTAGGAGAAGACTATATTCTAACAGCTCCGGGAAGAACCTCGAGTTCTCCCTGAGGTACGTTTATTGTCTTCTCTGAGGATGAGGGTCCCCAGTGAAGTTCTAGAGGTGCTACCTCCCTATATATTTAAAAAAATATATATATATATATATATATATATATATATATATATATATATATATATATGTGTGTATGTGGTGTGAATATAATGCAGAGAATTCGGAGTTTGGAAATTAGGAGGAGGTGCGGGATTACCAAAACGATTGTTCAGAGAGCTGAGGAGGGGTTGTTGAGGTGGTTTGGACATGTAGAGAGAATGGAACGAGACAGAGTGACTTCGAGAGTGTATAAATCTGTAGTGGAGGGAAGGCGGGGTAGGGGTCGGCCTAGGAAAGGTTGGAGGGAGGGGTAAAGGAAGTTTTGTGTGCGAGGGGCTTGGACTTCCAGCAAGCATGTGTGAGCGTATTTGATAGGAGTGAATGGAGGCATATGGTTTTTAATACTTGACGTGCTGTTGGAGTGTGAGCAAAGTAACATTTATGAAGGGATTCAGGGAAACCGGCAGGCCGGACTTGAGTTCTGGAGATGGGAAATACAGTGCCGGCACTCTGAAGGAGGGGTGTTAATGTTGCAGTTTTATAACTGTAGTGTAAAGCACCCTTCTGGCAAGACAGTGATGGAGTGAATGATGATGAAAGTTTTTCTTTTTCGGGCCACCCTGCCTTGGTGGGAATCGGCCGATGTGTTAATAAAATAAAAAAAATATATATATTTTTTAAATATATAGGGAGGTACAATAATATATATATGTCGTGCCGATTAGGTAAAACTGGTCAAATAGCAAAAACTCATCTAAAATTAAGTCCTTTCTAAAATTTTCTCTTATACGTTTAAATATATATTTTTTTCATTTATGTTAATGTAAAAATTAATAATTTTGTACCAAGAGAAACTTTGAAAACCTACCTAACCTTATTACAACAAGCGCAATTTAATTTAGCCTAACCCAACTAAATATATTTTAGATACGTTAACATTAATTTAATAATAAACAAACACAAAGAAATATATTTTTTTTCGTTATGTTCAGAATGATTTTGGCGAAATTATTGCATACACAAATTTTCACTTGTCTTATATGGCAAGGTGAGCGATGCTATTTAAGCCAAAATAGCAAGTTTTACCTAATCGGCACGACATATATATATATATATATTTTTTTTTTTTTTTTTTTTTCCAACAAGTCGGCCGTCTCCCACCGAGGCAGGGTGACCCAAAAAGAAAGAAAATCCCCAAAAAGAAAATACTTTCATCATCATGCAACACTTTCACCACACTCATACATAATCACTGTCTTTGCAGAGGAGCTCAGATACGACAGCTGAGAATTGTCCCTCCCAGCTGTCACTATCCCAGACCCCTCCTTTAAAGTGTAGGCATTGTACTTCCCATTTCCAGGACTCAAGTCCAACTAAATCAATTAACTGGTTTCCCTGAATCCCTTCACAAAATGTTACACTGCTCACACTCCAACAGATCGTCATGTCCCAAAACCATTCGTCTCCATTCACTCCTATCTAACACGCTCACACATGCTTGCTGGAAGTCCAAGCCCTCGCCCACAATACCTCCTTTACCCCTTCCCCAACCTTTTCTAGGACGACCCCTACCCCGCCTTCCTTCCCCTACAGATTTATACTCTCTCCAAGTCATTCTACTTTGATCCATTCTCTCAAAATGACCAAACCACCTCAACAACCCCTCTTCAGCCCTCTGACAAATACTTTTAGTAACTCCACACCTTCTCCTAATTTCCACATTCCGAATTTTCTGCATAATATTTACACCACACATTGCCCTTAGACAGGACATCTCCACTGCCTCCAGCCTCCTCCTCGCTGCAGCATTTGCAACCCATGCTTCACACCCATATAAGAGTGTTGGTACCACTATACTTTCGTACATTCCCTTCTTTGCCTCCATTGATAACGTTTTTTGTCTCCACAGATACCTCAACGCACCACTCACCTTTTTTCCTTCATCAATTCTATGGTTAACCTCATCCTTCATAAACCCATCCGCTGACACGTCAACTCCCAAATATCTGAAAACATTTACTTCTTTCATAATCCCTCTCTCCAATGTGATATCCAATTTTTCTTTATTTAAATCGTTTGATACCCTCATCACCTTACTCTTATCTATGTTCACTTTTAACTTTCTACCTTTACACACTCTCCCAAACTCGTCCACTAACCTTTGCAACTTTTCTTTAGAATCTCCCATAAGCACAGTATCATCAGCAAAAAGTAACTGTGTCAACTACCATTTTGCATTTAATTCTCCATACTTTAATCCCACCCCTCTCCCCAACACCCTAGCATTTACTTCTTTTACAACCCCATCTATAAATATATTAAACAACCATGGTGACATTACACATCCCTGTCTAAGACCTACTTTTACCGGGAAGTAATCTCCCTCTCTCCTACACACCCTAACCTGAGCCTCACTATCCTCATAAAAACTCTTTACAGCCTTCAGTAACTTACTACCTATTCCATACACTTGCAACATTTGCCACATTGCTCCCCTATCCACTCTATCATATGCCTTTTCTAAATCAATAAATGCAATAAAAACTTCTCTACCTTTATCTAAATACTGTTCACATATATGCTTCACTGTAAACACTTGATCTACACATCCCCTACCCACTCTAAAGCCTCCTTGCTCATCTGCAATCCTACTCTCTGTCTTACCTCTAATTCTTTCAATAATAACCCTGCCATACACTTTACCTGGTATACTCAGTAAACTTATTCCCCTATAATTTTTACACTCTCTTTTATCGCCCTTCTTTTTATATAAAGGAACTATACATGCTCTCTGCCAATCCCTAGGTACCTTTCCCTCTTTCATACATTTATTAAACAAAAATACCAACCACTCCAGCACTATATCCCCCCCTGCTTTTAACATTTCTGTCATGATTCCGTCAATTCCAGCTGCTTTACCCCCTTTCATTCTACGTAATGCCTCACGCACCTCCCCCACACTCACATCCTGCTCTTCTTCACTCCTAAACGATGTTGTACTTCCCTGGCCAGTACATGAAATTACTGCCTCCCTATTTTCATCAACATATTCCTCAAAATATTCCCGTTATCTACCCAATACCTCCAGCTCCCCATCTACTAACTCCCCTACTCTGTTTTTAACTGACAAATCCATTCGTTCCCTAGGCTTTCTTACCTTGTTTATCTCACTCCAAAATTTGTTCTTGTTTTCAGCAAAATTTCTTGACAGAGCCTCTCCCATTCTTTCATCCGCTCTTCTTTTGCACTCTCTCACCACTCTCTTCACCTTTCTTTTACTCTCCATATACTCTGCTCTTCTATTAACACTTCTGTTTTGTAAAAACCTCTCATAAGCTACCTTTTTCTCTTTTATCACACCCTTTACTTCTTCATTCCACCACTCACTCCTCTTTCCTCCTGCACCCACCCTCCTATAGCCACAAACTTCTGCCCCACATTCTAATACTGCATTTTTAAAACTATCCCAACTTTCTTCTACCCCCCCCACTACTCATACTTGCACTAGCCCACCTTTCTGCCAATAGTTGCTTATATCTCACCCTAACTTCCTCCTCCCTTAGTTTATACACTTTTACCTCTCTCTTACTTGCTGTTGCCATTTTCTTTTTGTCCCATCTATCTTTTACTCTAACTGTAGCTACAACCAAATAATGATCTGATATATCCGTTGCCCCTCTATAAACATGTACATCCTGAAGCCTACCCATCAACCTTTTATCCACCAATACATAATCCAACAAACTACTTTCCTTACGTGCTATATCATACCTTGTATATATATTTATCCTCTTTTTCATAAAATATGTATTACTTATTACCAAACCTCTTTCTACACATAGCTCAATTAATGGTTCCCCATTTACATTTACCCCTGGCACCCCAAATTTACCTACTACTCCCTCCACAACATTTTTACCCACTTTAGCATTAAGATCCCCAACCACAATTACTCTCTCACTTGGTTCAAAACTCCCCACACACTCACTCAACATTTCCCAAAATCTCTCTCTCTCCTCTACACTTCTCTCTTCTCCAGGTGCATAAACACTTACTATAACCCACTTTTCACATCCAACCTTTATTTTACTCCACATAATCCTTGAATTTATACATTTATATTCCTTCTTTACCTGCCATAACTGATTATTCAACATTATTGCCACTCCTTCTTTAGCTCTAACTCTATTTGAAACCCCTGACCTATTCCCATTTATTTCTCCCCACTGAAACTCTCCTACCACCTTCAGCTTTGTCTCACTTAAAGCCAGGACATCCAGCTTCTTTTTATTCATAACATCTACAATCATCTCTTTCTTATCATTCGCACAACATCCACGCACATTCAAACATCCCACTTTGACGGTTTTCTTCTTTTTCTTTTTAGTAAGCTATACAGGAAAAGGGGTTACTAGCCCATTGTTCCCGGCATTTTAGTTGACTTTTACAACACGCATGGCTTACGGAGGAAAGATTCTTATTCCACTTCCCCATGAATATGAAAGGAAAAGCAATAAGAACAAGAACTATTAAGATAAAATCAAAGAAAACTCAGATGAGTGTGTATACATAAACGTGTACATGTTTGCGTAGTGTGACCTAAGTGTAAGTAGAAGTAGCAAGACGTACCTGAAATCTTGCATGTTTATGAGAAAGAAAAAAGACACCAGCAATCCTACCATCATGTAAAACAGTTTCAGGTTTCTGTTTCACAGTCACCTGGCAGGATGGTAGTACCTCCCTGGGTGGTTGCTGTCTACCAACCTACTACCTACACACACATATATATATATATATATATATATATATATATATATATATATATATGACATATGGAGTGTTCGCTCATCGTGTGTGTATAGTGTATGTATAGCGCATAGTATGTGCTTAGCATGTGCCTAGTATGTGCACAGCATGTGTAGTGCACAGCGGTGAGTTGTTTATGGTGAGGGCTGTGCACAGAGCATAGTGTTGTATAGTGACGTGTCGTGGGAGGCAGTGAGTGCTCTACTCCGTCAGGTCTGCCTCACACATCCTCCACACATCCCTCTCCTCCACCGCCCACCATAGGGACGGGAGACCCCTCTCCACCCCCACCACTACCATGTACAACATGCGGTATGTGCCATGTGCCATTTTCCCTTCAGCCCCCCGGGCTTACCACACAGTGTGAGGTATGGCAGATGATGCAGCCAGCAGCCACAAAGCCAGGGAAACAGTGCACCCAACAATGAAAGTAGAGGCACATGTCAGGTGTGTGGAGAGTTTCGAGCACGCAACAAGGACGGCCTTATTCGTGCACACAATGGGTGTGAGGGATCACATAGGCCCCAAGCAGATAGCAACCCACAGCCTCCACAGGCAGATGACAATTCCTATAGCAACCTCCTCACTTGCGAAAATCTTCTGATGAAGTTCAAATCCACTGCTAGCAGTACCCTATCCCACATTCCTGAAGCTGCTCTCCCATATGCTGCAGGGAAATTCACAGACCTAAAGCAGGTGAATGGAGACTCCACCAACTTAGAAGCCCGAGGCACCATTAAGGGGCTCTGGTGGTCTGGTGGCTAAAGCTCTCGCTTCACACGGCGAGGGCCTGGGTTCGATTCCCAGCCAGGGCAGAAACATTGGGCGTGTTTCTTTACACCTGTTGTCTATGTTCCCCATCAGTAAAATGGGTACCTGGGTGTTAGTAGACTGGTGTGGGTCGCATCCTGGGACACTGACCTAATCTGCCCGAAATGCTCAGCATAACAAGGGACTTTCTATATAGTAGTATGTCATTGATGTCAGCTAGGTCTGTATACCATGTACATGTACTTGTAGAAAATAAAGATATTATTATTATTATTATTATTATTTTTAAAGCATGGTGGAACCTACTCCTGTTTGGCAATGTCTGTCTTGCAGTTCCTGAAAGACGAGGCAAACTGCTAACCACTTCAGTCATCAAGGCGGTACGCAACTACCTAAGAACAGATAATTGTGTCCCTCTGCCCCACCATCGCAGGAATCACAGAGGTAGACCCAAGAAAAATTCCACTGAAAACGAGGAAATTTGCGCACAGGTTTGCAAAAAACTCGAAGGTAACACAGTGAGCGCAATCAGAATTATTACAAATGACACTGTAGCTCCAAAAGATGAGACCACAGCCCAAGTACTAAGAGACAAGCACTCAACAAGGGACACCATAGTCGTCAACAACAACCCTAAGGAAGACCCTATAACTAAACAATTAATTTTTCCAGAATCAGAAGTCTATAAGGCGATTGTGTCATTTCCAGCAGGATCTGCAGGTTACACTGGAATTCGACCACAACACCTCAAAGAGATGGTAAATCCAGTACGGATAAGGTTGAGAAACAAGAAACTAAGCAGTTTGGACGTGACTTCCCTCTTCACTAAAGTTCCTACCACACAAGCCATCGATGTTCTACGACGTAAAGTCAATCAGGACCTTAATCTTCCTCTACCTCCTGCAGATTTTGTTGACCTGATTGAACTCTGCGTTAATTTCAATTTTTTTTCTTTCAATAACAGGCTCTACAAACATACGGCATGGGAATGGGGTCCCCCATCAGTGCCGTCTTAGCCAACTTGTACATGGAACACCTAGAGGCTGAACACTTCGCCAACATCATTCCTTCAAGTGTCACTTGGTTACATTACGTGGACAACGTCCTTGTAATAACTCCCAAACGTTTTGATGTACGGAATCTTCAGGCAAGACTCAATGATATTGAACCGGCGATCCAATTTACACTAGAAGAAGAGTCCAATAACAAGCTACCTTTTCTAGACGTCCTCATTCACAAAGTACATAACAATTTAAGATTTCAAGTTTACCGGAAACCTGCTAATAAAAATGATCTCACACACTTTTATTCCAGTCAAGACACTAAGACCAAAAGAGGTATCATCATCGGAGTCTTCCTAAGAGCTTACCGAATTTGTAGTCCTGAGTTTCTTGACGAGGAATGTACATACATTCACCAAACCTTCACTGATTTTCATTTTCCTTCCTTTTTCATAAAAGATTGCACCAACACTACTCCTAACAAAGTTATAATTCTTCCCTACAGCCAGGTTGCATTGAACGTTTCCAAAGTACTAGCACAAGCTGACACTATAGTCGCCATCGCATCCAGCACCTCATTAATGGATCTAACCAGGACAAAATCCAAGCCCCATGAACCAGTCAATGCAGGGGTTTACACAATGGCCTGAGGAGGCTATGACAGGATTTATGTATGTGAAACAGCAAGAAACCTCGAAACACCCCTCAATGAACACATTACTGCATGCAGAAACGATAACCTGAGCAACTCCTGCGTACAACACAGAAATTCCGCCAGTCATCATATGAAATTCAGGGATGCCCGATTAGTGATCAAAGAATCAAATTTCCACAGACGCAAGTGCCTTGAATCAGCATTAATCGCTGTTTCTAACACAAACAAAACAAAGGAAGCTTCGTCATCTCTGAGGTCTTGGCGAGAATCCTCCTGAAAACAGTAAACCCCTTCATCACATAGTATCTGCTGCTTATACTACATACGCTCATTACAGAGGAGAAACACTGAAACAGACCTTCTCAAATCCAACCCCAATATTTGTCTAACCTATTTTTATGCTACCCAAGTAATAGTTTTTGTAACCTTTTACTCTTGTGCAAGTTGATTATTCTAACTTATTGTATTACTACTACAACTACCACTAGTATTACACCTCACTCTCAGCCTATATATACCCTCTGTGTCCATGTATTGTTTGTAACGGCTTGACAAAGCTCCTGGAGTGCGAAACGTTGCCACAATAAGATGTCACATTAGTTGCATTTGTGTCCTTTTATTTAACATATTGTCGGTAATTCTACAAATATTAATACAACTTTATCTCTGAATGCGTCGGATAACCCGAGCCGACAATCAAGGCTAAAATGCAGAAGAGAAACAATTCAGTTACACACAGCTTAATAAATCACTCACACGATAGGCGTACAGCTTTAAAAGAAATGGTGAGGATTAAACAAAGTAACTGAAAATTCAAATAAACTCAGGAACAAATTTAAGTCCAAAATCCCAAATAAGTGTGAAGACAATCCCTATAATAAATTAGACAGGAGCAGAACGAATGCTTACAGATGCGTTGGGAGCCGCTAGTCAAGTGATTCCCTACAGATCAGAGACGATCACTTCACCTTCCACCGGGTATGAAAAATGGGGGGGGCATAGCTGCAGCTAGTCACTCACCATGCCTTAACAAGCAGACTGCCCAACAAACTACCACCACCATACATTCATACTTTCACTACTCCTATCTAATGAAATTTTCCCTCACACTCCCCCATACCAAGACTTATAGTCAAGGAATATAAGAAGAATTAGCGAGGAAAAAGTTCTAAACAAGAAAAGTCGCGTAATTTCTCATTATTCTACTGTCCTGACTTAACCAGTCAGATAAATAATTGGACGAACCACTGATATACACTATGAAATTTGAAAGCTTGGAGAGCCAATGTCCACCTCAAGAGGCGACTGTTGGTTCCCTTAAAAGTCTCTAGGTATAACAAAGGTTTGTAATCCGTTTCTAAAATTAATTCTTTACCTAGTAGATAAAATTTAAGTTTGGAGATACCCCGTAAAATCCTTCGTTTTCTTCTTTTAAAACCTTTGCTGAACCTGTAGAATGTTAGATGTGACTTATCATCTTGCCCATTACTACATCCAACATTATAATAAGCACTAACCATCGTAGTAACTTGGAAAGAAGGTTTTAGTCTTAGAAGATATATAGAAAATAGGATAGTGTGTATTTTGTGCTGTAAGCAATTGACACCTGTTGCATGACTTATAATGCTTCGAAACCTTCGAGTACATGCGTGGCCAGAAATAAGTCTGCTTAATTTTATGCCACGTCTTACGATGGAAGGAATAGTCTATCTCGTATGAATTAGATTTGAACACAGATTTATACGAGATACTATTACTATATTCAAATTTATGTGATGAGTATGTACCATAGATTACTTTGATTTTTAAAGCATAGTTTTGGCAATCCTGAAGTGAACAGCAATTACGCTGTAAATTGACAGTCATCTTTGGACATAAAATCTGGGACAATCAAAGGATGAACGGTATAAGCCTGGGCCCTAGTCAAGACATTTATAGTGTCAGAAGCGATACCCTTACTTTCATCTGACGAGTGAACAGGTGATCCTGCTACCTCACTTTCGAGAGCAGTATCATCTGTTTCTACCTCCAAATGAATACTATCATGAAAAATTGTAGATTCCGCAATGGAACTGTCAAGGCGTTTTTCTACCTTGGAAGGAAAAGGAGCTGAAAAACTTGTGTCTAATTGTGGTGACGAAAGGTCAGCCTCCGAAGGAAGAACGGCATCTTTTACGTTACATATAAGCACAGATCAAGTTGTGACTGGGGCTAGTACCACATTGGTCCAACCTGTGAAATATTTAGATTTTAAATAACAGAGTGTAGGGAATGTGTTTGTATGGCCCAAGTAGTCTGAAAGGATAGAAGAGACATGAGTAGTTTTAAGGTTAGGGAATAGCTTGACAGAAATTACGATGCACGTACATCCTGTGTCACGTAATATGGTTGATACCTTAATAGCATTCACCTCTTCGCTCTTGGGCTGGGAGGTTGTCCTGCGCAGTTGCTCCTGAGTTGTACTTAGCGCATCTACTGATCAGTGGCCTCTGGTGGGGCCTAGTGGAGTTACACCGTTTTCATCAACATGGCGGCTGTGTCTCGAAGGAGAGTGAACACGGTCTGTGTTGACATACTGCAAGGAGCTGTATATCCTGCGACTGCGGCTGTGGTCTTACCAGCCATTCTGAGAGATGCCTTTGGTATTTGGAATGAGGAGTTATATGGAGTGGCACTCAATGGCGTGCATCTTGTCTTTGTGAAGCTGGCGTCAACTGAGATATATGATCGACTAGTGGAGAAGTATCAAGATCATCGTGTCATCGTAAACTCGGGTTTGGAGGTATGCCTTAGGGATATCTCAGCATTATACCTGGATCCGAGTGAGGAATCTGCCCTTTGAGGCAGATGATCATGATATACGAGGCGTCTTTTGTGAGTATGGTGTTATTCATGCTATGACATTGGGTCGTTGGACTGATGGGCCCTATGAAGGACTCCCAGAGGAAGGCTATCCCCTCGTATGTCATGATGGACGCAATTAGGACTCAGTTGTATGTTACTTACTACGGACAGTGTCGAACCTGCAGGCTGTGCGGTTCTCATGACCATATGGCCGCTACATGTGCTAAGTGGCAAGGGCAGCGAGACTTGCCCAGGAGTGTCATGGTGCCTGCCGAGGCAAATAAGTGTGCTGCTGAGGGATGTGAGGAAGTAGTGCAGCAGAAGAAGTGGAGTGACATAGTTGGAGGTGAAGGAGTTCCGGATTTGTCATTGTGGGGAGATACGCAACCCCTGAGTGAAGTGAAAGCAGGGAATACTGGTGTGCCTCAGAACATGGTTGAGGATACGCCATTGACAGAAGCGCTTGCTGATATCTTGGATATGCAGCTGGGGGATGTCATAAGTGATGGTGGCGCTCCTGAGGGGAGGGACCTCGACACACAGGAGTGAGTTAAGGGACTGAGTCCCGAGGGTGGTGAGTTGGTCATGACTGAGGTGGTGGTGTCAGTACATCAGGACAGGGAGCAGGTGAGTATGGAGGTGCAGGGGGAGTCTCGGAAGCGATCTGTGTGGGGCGTCGGAGGGGGATGATGTCCTCACACCTGCGCAGAGATCCAGTAAAAAGGTATTGATGGAGGAAGAGAGTTCACCTAGTGGTAGTGGAGGAGCGAAGGTGAAGGTAGGGAAGCGAGGATTGCAGACTGTAGGCAAAGTAGCTGTTGATAAACATGGGGTAGTGGTTAAATCTAGGAGGTCCAAAGGAAAGCCCCCCTTTTCTATTTTCCAGTGTCTGACATGTAATGTTAATGGTCTACGGGCTGAGGCTAAGAAGAAGTGGATTGAGTAGACTTTTAGTAGGTTTAGTATAGATGTAGGCTTTCTGCAGGAGCACAATTATAGATGTGGTCGTGAGTTGACGATGGAAGGTTACAGTGTGTATGCTGGGAGTGCAGGGTGTCTTAAGGGTGGAGTTGCTGTAGTTGTAAAGGAATCAAGCTCTTTCCATTTGATAGCATGGGTAGAGGGGGTGAGGGTAGGATTGTGAGGGTCAATGGGGTGTGGGGGAGGTTAGGGTATGTTTTATAGGAATCTATATGCCCGTGGCTAATTGTAGAAGGGTTAAAGAGGATTTAGTCAGGGATCATTTAGTGTATCATTTGGGAGGAATGCCGGATATCACCATCATGGGCGGTGACTGGAACTGCATTATTCGTAAGAAGGCTGTTGAACCTAGGGGGGCGGGGTGCGAGCTGGGGGTTTTGAGGGACATTTTGGGTGGTGGGGGAATGGTGAATGTGGTAAGTGGACGGGGTGGCTAGTGGAACATACCTTCATACGGAGGGGATATGCAGCATGGCTAGATAGGGTTTATGTTACAAGAAAAGTGGATGTCGCTAGGGTTCAAACGATTGATGTTGGGTTCTCTGATCACAGAGGAGTGATGGTGGATTTGAGTTGGGAGGGTATGGTTCAGTGGTCAGAGGGCTATTGGAAGCTAAATGTGAGATTATTAGATGGTGCGGAGAGGCTTGGAAGTTTTGAGGAGTGGTGGGTGGGGTTATGGGAGGAGGGGAAGCTTGAAGTGGACGTTGTTGGTTGGTGGGAGAGGAGGGCAAAACCTGCTGTCCGGGAGTATTATATATGTAAGGGTAGGGAGGAGAACCGATGGAGATATGGGCTGCAGAAATATCTTGAGGGGCAGATGAGTTGATGTTATGGTGGTGGGGGATCTTATCAGGTGGTAGAAATGAGGGTTATACGGGAAAGATTGAAAGATTTACAGAATGAGCGTTTTGATGCTGTGTGATTGCGAAGGGGTATGGAAGATGTTTTGTGGGATGATAGGCCGTCTATGAAGGTTTTGCAAACGGAGGAAGGGGATGACTGTGATGGGGTTAGAGGTGACTGAAGATGGGGATGGGTATAGTAGAGGGCAGCAGTTATGCACAACTGAGGCGATGGGTGTTTATGTTGATAAATGGTTTGCAAGGGCATTGATGAAAGATGGGGGTGGGAGAAGTGAGAAAGATATATTGACTGAAGGTATTAGGCGGGTATTGGGGGATGAGGAGAGGGATGGTTTAGAGGGTGAAATAACTGAAGAGGAAGTGTGGACTGCTGTGTAGGGTATGAGTAGGAAAAAAACGCCAGGTGTGGATGGTTTACCGAGTGATTTTTATATTGCGCATTGGGGTGCACTTAAGGAGGTTTTGGTTAGGCTTTTTAATCAGATGAAGATGCAGGGATAGGGGTGGTGGTGCTAGTTCTGAATGATGAACGGGAGGGGCATGTTAGGGATTATAGAGCCCTCTCTATGCTATGTGCAGATTATAAGATCTTTGCACGCATGTTGGGTAATAGGTTAAAGAGGGTTATATGTTGTGTGATTGAGGCGGGCCAGTATGGGATCCCGGGACGTAGTATGCGATGGGGCCACGGGATCATCAGGAAATTTATCGAGAATCGTAGGGGTGGGGGAGTCCTGGGGCTGGACTGGTCTGCTGCATATGATTGTGTTGATAGGGAGATGTTGTGGTTGATAATGAGATGTCACGGATTTGGGGAGGAAATTGTGGGGTGGGCTGAGTCTTTATATAGAAATGTGAGTGTGAGGTACAGGTGAATGGTAGGTTGGGACAGGAGGTGAGCATGGAAAAGGGTTTGCGTCAGGGGTGCCCTCTGTTGCAGATCTTTTTTGCGTGCTAGCAAAATCCCTTCTATGGGCTGATTGCAGAGGGGGTGAGAGAAAGTGGAGGTGATCAAGGTTGTCTGACAGGTATTGTAAGATATGTTGATGACACCACAATTTTACGTGGGGAGGATCATTAGGGTTTTTGGGATAGCGACTGGTATGAGTGTTAATAAAGAGAAATCAAAATTATTGGAGGTGGGGGATTGGGTGGGGCGATGGTTGGGTGGGGTGTATGGTTGGATGGTGGTGGATCGGCTGAAGGTTTGTGGCATCATATATATGGATGATTGATTGGAAGCTAGGAGGGTGAATTCCGAGAGGGTAGTGGATGGGGCGATGAGTAGAATGGGTGGTTGGCGACCTGGAGATTTGACCTTACAGCAGAGGGTAATTGTTATAAATGTTCTGGTATATAGTAGTAGGTTATGGCATGTGGGAGGGGTTTATCCATTGGTAGAGATGAATATGAAGAGACTGGATGCAAGAGTTTTGAGGTATGTGTGGGGTTATAGGAAGCATTGGTTGAACCAGGATGTTGTAAGGTTAAAGGTGAGTTTTGGGGGACTGGGACTTATTCCTATTCGAATTAGACTCAAAAGTGTGTATGTGAAGCAATGCTTTCTGATGAGGGGAGGGGTGGGAGAGAGACAGGTAGGGGATGTATTGAGTGAGCTGTGTAAATGGTGGTTAGGGAAGGAGTTGCAGGTATGTGGTGACATGTTGAGAGGGCTGATAGCTGTGAGGGAGCTGAAGGGGTTGGCTTTACGCAAGATGGAGAGAGTGGTGGTGGGAGGAGAGGTTGCAGTGGGTGTTGCTGTGTACTCATTATATGATTGGAAAGGTATTTGGGAGGGGTTACGAAGGTTGAGATTAAGAGCGAGAGTTTGTGTATCAGTTTTTGCATAGTGTAGTGGCTTCCCGTGCAATTTTGTATAGAATGGGGTTAGTGGCGAGTGAGCGTTGCAGTAGGTGCGAGATGGAGGCGACGGCATATCATGTAGTGTTTTTTTGTGAAAGTTTGGGTTCAGTTAGAGTATGGTTTAGCGGGATATTGCGTGCAATGGGGGAGGTGGGATATCGGTTTTGAGGGCATTAAGTTTAGATATTGGTGGTGTGGGGGAGGATGTAAGGCGTGCCTTGGGGTATATAGTGGTAGACTATTTTTTTGTTTCGTGAAATTTAAGGGAGGATTGTGGGGGAGTTCGGATTAGGGCAATTGCAGCCCAAATATATAGGACTAAGTGTATGAATTGGGTGATATATGGGGGTAGATAGGTAACAGCATTTCCAGACTATTATAGGACTATGATGATGGTGACTTTACAGAGAGCTTAATGGCTGGAGAAAGGTAAGGGCTCGATTTCGTGTGGGTATGATGTATGCATGGTGAAGATATCAGGTATGATGTATGCATGGTGAAGATATCAGGTATGATGTATGCATGGTGAAGATATCAGGTATTGTGTATGCATGGTGAAGATATCAGGTATGGTGTATGCATGGTGAAGATATCAGGTATGGTGCATGCATGGTGAAGATATCAGATATGGTGCATGCATGGTGAAGATATCAGGTATGGTGTATGCATGGTGAAGATATCAGGTATGGTGTATGCATAATGAAGATGGTGGGTGTGTGTTTGGTGGGTGGGAGAGGGAGGGATGAAGAGGGGTAGGAGAGGGAGGGATGAAGGGGGGAGGTGACAGGTATTTTATGGATGACTACGTTATAAGTTCTTTTCCTTTGGGTGATACTGATGACTGAGCTTTTAGGTGGGGTGGGTGCGGGTAATGGTGGGGTGTGTGTGGGGGTAGCTAGATGTATAGTGTTGAGAGGTAATGGTGGGGTGTGTGGGGGGTAGCTAGGAGATGTATAGTGTTGAGGGTAATTGTGGGGTGTGTGGGGGTAGCTAGATGTATAGTGTTGAGAGGTAATGGTGGGGTGTTAGCTAGGAGGTGTATAGTTTTGAGGGGTAATGGTGGGGTGGGTGGGGGTTAGCTAGGAGGTGTATAGTGTTTAGGGGTAATAGTGGGGTGGGTGGGGTGTTAGCTAGAGGTGTAGTGTTGAGGGGTAATTGGGGGTGGGTGGGGTTTAGCTAGGAGGTGTATAGTGTTGAGAGGTAATTGGGTTAGTTAGGAGGTGTATAGTGTTTAGGGGAATAGTAGGGTGGGTGGGGTGTTAGCTAGGAGATGCAGTGTTGAGAGGTAATGGTGGGTTGGGTGGGGTTAGCTAGGTGTATAGTGTTGAGGGTAATGGTGGGGTGGGTGGGTTTTTGCTAGGAGGTGTATAGTGTTGAGGGGTAATGGTGGGGTGGGTGAGGGGTTTGCTAGGAGGTGTATAGTGTTGAGGGGCAATGGTGAGGTGGGTGGGGTTAGCTAGGTGTATAGTGTTGAGGGGAATAATGGGGTGAGTGGGGTGTTAGCTAGGAGGTGTATAGTTTGAGGGTAATGGTGGGGTGGGTGGGGTTTTAGCTAGGAGGTGTAGTGTTTAGGGGTAATAGTGGGGAGGGTGGGGGGTTAGCTAGGAGGGGTATAGTGTTGAGGGGTATTGGTGGGGTGGGTGGGGGTTTAGCTAGGTGGTGTATAGTGTTGAGGGGTAATGGTGGGGTGGGTGGGGGTTAGCTAGGAGGGGTTTAGTTTTGAGGGGTAATGGGGGTGGGGTTAGGTAGGAGGTGTAGTGTTTAGGGCAATAGTGGGGAGGGTGGGGGTTAGCTAGGAGGGATAGTGTTGAGGGTCATTGGTGGGGTGGGTGGGGTTTAGCTAGGTGGTGTATAGTGTTGAGGGGTAATGGTGGGGTGGGTGGGGTTAGCTAGGAGGGGTTTAGTTTTGAGGGTAATGGGGGGGGGGTTAGCTAGGAGGGGTTTAGTTTTGAGGGGTAATAGGGGGGGTAGGGTTGGTGCTCTAAACAAAGGTATTATATATTGTCCTTAGGTTATGGGTTGTAGTCTATGGGTAATAAGGTTTCTATCCTGGTGGACCTCAGAGTGTATTACACACAGTGTGGTGTGATGTTAGGTACCCTCACAGTGTGGTGTGATGTTAGGTTCCCTGACAGTGTGGTGTGATGTTAGGTTCCCTGACAGTGTGGTGTGATGTTAGGTCCTCAGTGTGGTGGATGTTAGGTTCCCTCACAGTGTGGTGTGATGTTAGGTTCCCTGACAGTGTGGTGTGATGTTAGGTTCCCTGACAGTGTGGTGTGATGTTAGGTTCCCTGACAGTGTGGTGTGATGTTAGGTTCCCTGACAGTGTGGTGTGATGTTAGGTTCCCTGACAGTGTGGTGTGATGTTAGGTTCCCTGACAGTGTGGTGTGATGTTAGGTTCCCTGATGTTAGGTTCCCTGACAGTGTGGTGTGATGTTAGGTTCCCTGACAGTGTGGTGTGATGTTAGGTTCCCTGACAGTGTGGTGTGATGTTAGGTTCCCTGACAGTGTGGTGTGATGTTAGGTTCCCTGACAGTGTGGTGTGATGTTAGGTTCCCTGACAGTGTGGTGTGATGTTAGGTTCCCTGACAGTGTGGTGTGATGTTAGGTTCCCTGACAGTGTTATGTGATGTTAGGTTCCCTGACAGTGTGGTGTGATGTTAGGTTCCCTGACAGTGTGGTGTGATGTTAGGTTCCCTGACAGTGTGGTGTGATGTTAGGTTCCTGACAGTGTGGTGTGATGTTAGGTTCCCTGACAGTGTGGTGTGATGTTAGGTTCCCTGACAGTGTGGTGTGATGTTAGGTTCCCTGACAGTGTGGTGTGATGTTAGGTTCCCTCACAGTGTGGTGTGATGTTAGGTTCCCTGACAGTGTGGTGTGATGTTAGGTTCCCTCACAGTGTGGTGTGATGTTAGGTACCCTCACAGTGTGGTGTGATGTTAGGTTCCCTCACAGTGTGGTGTGATGTTAGGTACCCTGACAGTGTGGTGTGATGTTAGGTTCCCTGACAGTGTGGTGTGATGTTAGGTTCCCTCAGTGTGTTTAGGTCATTGTGTGGCATTTTGTGTTCACGGTGAATACTCTTATGATATGAACGTAGTTGGATATTTTAGTCCCTCATGTGGTATACTGTGCTGACTTGGGGGTTGAATGGTAGGTTGGTGGTGCACAGTGTGAGGTTGGTGGTGCACAGTGTGAGGTTGGTGGTGCACAGTGTGAGGTTGGTGGTGCACAGTGTGAGGTTGGTGGTGCACAGTGTGAGGTTGGTGGTGCACAGTGTGAGTTGCGTTCTGGCACAGTGCTCAACCTTGTTTGCATACAAGGAAGTACAAGTTGTATTCTGTTTTTTAGTATGAGATTATACATATGGGTGTTACAATGTATTATATACAAATGAAAAAATATAACACTGGATAATAATGATATACAATGCCTTATGTGTGTGGTGATAAACTGGTGTACTGATGGCCTAAGGAATACTGTACTGTATATGTATAGTAAATGGGTGGTTATTGTACTTCACTGTTCCTTAATTATTTTGCTAATTGCATTGTGATTTTGATGCTTCATCAATATGTCTGTTCATGTACTCTTTATGATGTATTTATCCATCAGTGTTTTGGGTTTGGTTAGTGTGGGGGGGGTATAAAAGAGGAGTCTTATTGGGGGGAGTGTATGTGGTGACTACTTAGGGTAGCAGTGTTTTTTTTTTTAGAGATTCAATGCTTACTGTAAAACTCTGTATTCGTATCATGTGATGTCTACGTGTTACTGATTTCATTTGTTTGTATGTGTTTATGGGGTTAGGGCTTTCTTATGGTTGCTTATTTGAATTTATCCTAGGATGTAGTGCTTCATGTGCATTCATGCATTTATGTTAATAATTGGAAATATAAAAACATTCACAGATTGCTACATTAATCAATAAACATCTTCCTTCCATTGGTTATTGAGGAGGTGTTGATTCACCGGGAATTCTCCCGGCCCGAGTCTTTACCAGATGGCGACCCGGCTCCGGCTCCCTGGCGTGGGAGTGTCAGAGACCTATATCTCCCATGGGAGGGGGTACCCCTCATCGGCGGGACCAACTGGCCCCAGGCCTAGCCACATTCCCCACCAGCACGAGGCATGGAGGTAGATAGATCCTAGGCCTCTCTGATCTGCCACCTTCCCTAATGGAAAGGGCAGGCTTACGAGCTGCAGATGGTAGCAAGCTCCAGCCTTGGCTCCTACCCTGCCCTAGAAGGGTTGGGCATGGTGATCGACCTGGTTATTGAGATGTTAGTGTTATTTTACTTGGGGGACTGGTACGGTCCTGAGTGAATTGGGTTTTAATATGTTATATATGTTCCTTATGTTTCGATTCTTGGGAGGTCGACATGTAATGTGTTGGGTATGTTATATTATAAGTTTGATTATGTTTGAATTGGGTTTATCTAGATATTTTCAATCTTTGTTGAGTGTTTAGTAAGTGTTGGGGTAACAGATGTGTCATTTGGTCATAGTATACAGTTATATTTTTGTTCTTTTATGATGGTTGGTTTTGTAATTTTTATGTTTTTCTTATGTTTATGACGCATTTTTAAATTGTGTTTTTGTACATTTTAAGTTTTTTAAATAAATAAAAAAAAATCCATTAACCACTCCTGAACAGAATGGGGCTTTATTATTACCGTCAACAAAACATCTGCCAACTTTTTTTATTTTCTTTGAAGGACACTATTTTATTTTATTTGAAGGACATTATTCCAACATGTCCGATATCACCACATCGATGACATGTTGGAATAATAGCTGGTGACTTTTTTCTACTAGAGGTTTTTTAATCTTTGGTTCAGGTGAACCATTTATCTTAGGGTTCAATCTCTTCAGATCTTTATATGAATTGTGGCCTCAGCCACTTCCTCAGCTTTAATCAGATTATGTTCTCTGATGAAAGTTCGTATCTCGTGGGGAAAAGCCGTCAGGAACTTGTCGGCAACCATGAAATCTCTAAGAAATTCATATTTACGATCAATTCCTGAGCTCTCTATCCAAAAATCAAACAGACGAAAGAGGGTAATCTGAAACTGCTGAAAGTTTTGACCGAGCTATAATGTGGCATACCTTAAATCTTTCCTATAAGAATTTGAGGTCTTCTGGTATGCTTTAAGGATTGCCAACTTAAGTAAGTTATAATTACAAATGATCTCCTTTGATAAAGTGCCATAGATATTTAATGCTGTACCGGAAAATAACATGCCTAACCGGTAACCCAGGTATCAGAGGGCCATTCACAGAGGGTAGTGTTATTTTCAAACCTAATAATGTATGAAGTTATATCTTCACCCTTTGTGAAGGGAGGTAAATTAGGTATAAGTCATTTTCGGCTCCCAGCCCTCGTATGGGACGGACGTGCTGGTTCTGACTCCTGGTGGCAACTTGGTGAAATAACCCATTTTCTGCAAAATGGCGACTGGACTAAGGAGGAGAGTAAACAGTGTGTGTGTTGAGTTTATACATGGTGCTATTTACCCCACGAATGTTGCTGTGGTACTGCCGGCTATCCTGAGAGATACATATGGCCTGGACAACCAGGAGATATATGGGATAGCGTTAAATGGCGGTACACGTATATTCGTGAAGATGGCAACACTGGAGGTGTACGACTGTGTTGTTGAGAAATACCATTTGAAGCTGATGATTTCGATGTCAGGCATGTTTTCCAAGATTACGGAATTATACATGCAACGTCAGTGGGCAGGTGAACTGAGGGTCCCTACTTGGGACTTTTAGAGGGCTCCTACACCTTGAAAATGATGATCCGGAAGCCCATTCCATCATATGTCATCCTGCTCGATTTTAAAATGCAGGTGTGACATATGCAGGACAAAGACAAACCTGCAGGATTTGTGGTTCGTACGAACATATAGCTGCAGCATGCGAGAAATGACGAGTTCAACAACCAAGCGGCAGGGCTGTGGTAAGGGTGATGGCTGAGGAACCAAGTAAGGGTGTGGAGTATGGGGTTGTGGCCCCTAAGGGAGCATGGAGTAACATTGTGGATGGCACGGGAGAGGCATGCCTAACTTTGCCTGCAGAGATGCAGGAGACTGTAGGTGTGGGGTCTAAGGACCAGGGTGTGACATTGGACATAGGAATGGAGTTGCCTAACCAAGATGTGATGAAGGGACTGATGGACAGTCCCCTGGAAGAGGTGTCTGTGGCCTATGGTGTTAATGACGTAAAAGATTTAGCAGGTCTTGTCAGTACATTAGGAGATAGTCCTGTGCAGGACGGTTTGGTGGTGGGCGAGGTTAGGGTATCCGTGCACAAAGATTAGAGTTTTGACTGCATGGAAGTGACTGGAGAGACAAGAAAGAGGTCAGTGGGGGTGTCTGACAGCGACGATGTCCTTATGCCAGCCCAAAGAACATGCAAAAAGGTGTGGGTGGATGTGGCACGCAGGGGTAATGGAGGAGCAAAGGGATCAGTTGGGGCTAGAGGAGTGCAGGGTGTAGTTAAGGAAGGGGGTCAGCAAAAGAGTAATGTATCAAGGCCACAAAGGTTCAAAAGTAAGCCCCCTCTAATATATTTAGGTGTTTAACCTTTAATGCAAATGGCCTTCAGGCTGAGGTAAAGCGTAGGTGGGTGGAGGGGCCTCTGAGACGGTATGCTGTTGATGTGTGTTTCTTACAAGAACACAATTATCGGTTTGGCAGAGACTTGTTCTTGAAAGGTAACAGTGTGTATGCTGGGTGTTCTGGCAGATTAAAAGGTGGGGTTGCAATAGCGGTAAAAAGAAACCAGCCCATTTAGGTTGATGAAATGGGAGGAGGGGGGTGGGGGTAGGATTGTGAGGGTGGATGGGGTGTGGGGAGAGGTAAGGGTGGGTTTCATAGGGTGTACATGCCTGCCTATAGTTCTAAGAGGGTAAAAGAGGATTTTGTGAGGGAATTTTTGGTTTACCACATGGGAGGAGTACCGGCAGTAACTATAATGGGAGGGGATTGGAATAGTGTCATAAAGAAGAAGGACATTGAACCGAGGGGGGCGGGATGTGTGCTGGGTAATGCGGGGATGGTAGATGTGGTCGGGGGGAGGATGGCAGGTGGAACACACCTTTATCAGAAGGGGGTAGGCAGCACGGTTAGACAGGGTTTATGCAACGAGGGAAGCGGTGGTGGGGAGGGTACAAATGTTAGACGTGGGTTTTTTAGATCATAGGGGAGTGTTAGTGGATGTGGGCTGGGAGGGAATGGTAAGGTGGTACGAGTGTTACTGGAAACTGAATGTGAGATTACTAGAGGCAGTGGAAGGAACTACAGGTTTTGCTAAGTGGTGAGACCATGTGTGGGCTAGGGGAAAACTAAGTGAGAATATAGTGGAATGTTGGAAAAAGTGTGCAAAACCGGGTATAAGGGAATATTATAAGGTAAGGGACAGAGAGGAAAGTTGTTGGAGGTATGGCTTGCAGAAGTATCTTGAGGGGCAGCTGAATAGTTGCTATGAAGGGGGAGGGAAATACCCTGTGGCAGAAATAGGGGTTTTGCGAGATCAGTTGCGAGAGATACAGAATGAAAGGTTTGATGCTATAAGGTTGCGGGATGATTAATGATTTGTGGGATTGTTTATATGAATGATACGCAGGAAGCTAGGAGAGTAAATTCGACAGGAGTGGTGGGGGGGGCTATGCATAGGATGGGGGGATGGAGACCGGGGATCTAGCTTTGCAGCAGTGTGTGATTGTAGTGAATATGATTGTGTATGGTAGATTATGGCACACTGCAGCGGTATTCCTGTTGATGCCGGAGAATGTGAGGGGTTTGGAAAAAAGGGTCTTAAAGAATGCCTGGGGTTATGGTAAACATTGGTTACATAATGAAGTGGTTTTGCAAAGGGTGGGGTTAGGAGGATTGGGGTTGATACCAATAGCCACACGAGTGAGGTGCATGTATGTGAAGCAATGTTATATGAGGAAAGGAGGGGAGGAGGGTGAAGGGTGGGCAGGGTGATGAGAGACCTGCAGAGGTGGTGGAAGGGGAAGGAAATGAAGCAATGTGAGGATTGGTTGAGGTATTTATTAGATATGAGGGAACCTGAGAGGATAAAGACAAGTGTATTGGGGAAGGTAGGGGAGGCAAGGGACATAGTAGTGGGGGTTCGGGTGTATCTGGTGTATAACTGGGAGTGGATATGGAGGGGGTTGAGTAAGATGAAATTGAGTGTGAAGGTAAGGGAGGTGATCGTTAGGTTCTTGCATGGAGTGGTAGCTTCTAAAGCAATTCTGTTTAAGATGGGATTGGTAGGGGCATCAGCATGTAGCAGGTGTGGAACGGAGGAAACAGCTTACCATGCCATTTACTTCTGTGAAAGTTTGAATAATGTAAGGGTGTGGATTGGGAGAGTTATACGTATGTTGGGAGGGGCGGTATACAGACTTTAAGGGCATTGAGTTTGGATATTGGGGGTGTGGGTGGGGCCGTAAGGCGGGCGTTGATGTATGTCATGGTGGATTTCCTGTATATGTCATGGGTGATGAGGGAGGTGCTGGGTGATGTAAGAATTAAGGCCATAGTGGGTAACATGTATAGAAAGAGATGTAGGTAATTTATGGTAGGTCGTGGGATGTACATTTCCCAGAAAGCTATAGGAATATGAATATCAGGGATTTACTAGGGGTGAGATGAGGGGATTCTCTTAAATGGGCTTGTCTGCAGGGAAGAGGGAGTGAGTGGTGAATGAAAGGGTAGTTAGGGTATACTCGAGGATGTGGACGATGTGTAGAAACGAGGGGGGAGGGTGGGGTGGGAGGTGACGGGTGACTTAAGCCATGTACGTCACGGGGGACACAACACAAGACGTTAACGTGGAGGGTGTGATGCATGGAGGTGAGGGTGTGGTGCATGGAGGTGAGGGTGTGGTGCATGGAGGTATGTAGTGAAAGAATGAAAGAGGGGTGACGGGGGTGACTGGGTAGGGGTGTATCATTTTCTTTATCATGATTTATTCATATTTGTTAGTTTATTCAACTGGGTGAATTAAAGGAGGCTTAACTGGGGGCAATGAAGGAGACTGCAAGAGTACGTGGTAAAGGGTTAATTGACCTTAATATGAGTTGAAGATGTAAGTCATGAGCAAGGTGAATACCATGACCATAATTTATGCATATGAAGATAATTATAATATGTTCCAGTGATATGTTGTGTTCAGCAATAAAATATAAGAAAAGTATTGGTGTGGACGTCTGTAGGTAAAACACCAAGAGACGTGTTGAAATGTACAGTGTAAACCATTTTAATTCTAAAGACCCATGTAAATGGATTTAGGAGTGGTAGGTTTTTTTTCCAATGAACGATGGAAGATGTTGTAAAGCAGTGTTATGAGGTACATAGATCCATGATGTTTGGAGCATGTATATTAAGCCTGTTGCATCAGGTGATAGAGAATTATAATGTACTTATAAAAATTGTTCTGTACCCTAGCTTTTGACGTGAATATTTTAAAGGTAAAGAGAGAGGGTCATGTTATGAGTGAAGAGGGAATTTAAGATTTCAGTGAGGAGCGAGGGGGGGAAAGGTGTGGGGGGGGTAGGAGGTGGTTAGGTTAGTGTGGGGGGAAAGGTGGAGTGGGGAGAGGGAGGGACAGCGGTATCCAGGGATACCAAGTCAACATAAAGTACTAATAACAAAGCCGTCAGTATGTTGATGGTATAATAGTCCTTCAGTGAAGGCACGAAATTATATGTTTTTGTGATCATACATTTTGTAGGTGGCGTTTCAGTGATGTTGTGATATATAGATATATGTAGGAGTAAAAGTATATAGGAACAGAGGGGTTGTGTGACCCAATGAGAGCGTTTGGATTATAGTATTATGATTATGAAATTTATGTACACAGTGTCTCATAAAGGTATTGCATAAGAAGTATTCATTTATATTATATATATTAACATTTGTACATATTACGTGCAAGACACGTCTCTAGTGTATATAACGTGAATTTGTAACCCCGATGTATGAGGGAAGTATTAGGTTTAATATTATATGGTAAAGGTTTATATTATATGGTGTCGGGTTTATTGATTCCAGCTGATTATCTATTGCATACCTGCTCTGTTAAGATGTATAATTCATGACACATGTACAATTGTAAATTATGAATTTAAATAAAAAAAAATTAGGTATAGGAATATTTGGACTAGCGGCATGCTGTTCCATTACTCTCTCCTCTAATTTATGTTGTGTGAATACTAACTTCTTATTTTCTAACTCAAGGCGTGCTTTCTCTACCTCACGATCTCTCTCTTAGTTCAAGCTCTCTAGCTCTTTATTCACGTTCTCTATCTTTTGCTCTTTCTTCAAGTTCTTTTTCTCTAGCTCTCTCTTCACGTACTCTTGCTCTCTCTTCACGTACTCTTGCTCTCTCTTCACGATCAAGTCTATCTCGTTCCATTGTCTTCCCTTTCTCTTTCCAGCTTTCTCTCTTGTTTTCTCTTTCAATTCTTTCTCTTTCCTTTTTCTCTTTCATTCATTCTTCCTTTCCTGGATCGTGTTGATAATAAAAGATTCTATTTTTTTCCCTGTTATACCCAAACTCATTCCAGTGTTCAATAAAACTTACTTTCCTCCATGTTTGCAAGGATAACTTAACCTACCAGTATATTCCTCCATGTTTGCAAGGATAACTTAACCTACCAGTATATTCCTCCATGTTTGCAAGGATAACCTAACCTACCAGTATATTCCTCCATGTTTGCAAGGATAACTTAACCTACCAGTATATTCCTCCATGTTTGCAAGGATAACTTAACCTACCAGTATATTCATCCATGTTTGCAAGGATAACTTAACCTACCAGTATATTCCTCCATGTTTGCAAGGATAACTTAACCTACCAGTATATTCCTCCATGTTTGCAAGGATAACTTAACCTACCAGTATATTCCTCCATGTTTGCAAGGATAACTTAACCTACCAGTATATTCCTCCATGTTTGCAAGGATAACTTAACCTACCAGTATATTCCTCCATGTTTGCAAGGATAACTTAACCTACCAGTATATTCCTCCATGTTTGCAAGGATAACTTAACCTACCAGTATATTCCTCCATGTTTGCAAGGATAACTTAACCTACCAGTATATTCCTCCATGTTTGCAAGGATAACTTAACCTACCAGTATATTCCTCCATGTTTGCAAGGATAACTTAACCTACCAGTATATTCCTCCATGTTTGCAAGGATAACTTAACCTACCAGTATATTCCTCCATGTTTGCAAGGATAACTTAACCTACCAGTATATTCCTCCATGTTTGCAAGGATAACTTAACCTACCAGTATATTCCTCCATGTTTGCAAGGATAACTTAACCTACCAGTATATTCCTCCATGTTTGCAAGGATAACTTATCCTACCAGTATATTCCTCCATGTTTGCAAGGATAACTTAACCTACCAGTATATTCCTCCATGTTTGCAAGGATAACTTAACCTACCAGTATATTCCTCCATGTTTGCAAGGATAACTTAACCTACCAGTATATTCCTCCATGTTTGCAAGGATAACTTAACCTACCAGTATATTCCTCCATGTTTGCAAGGATAACTTAACCTACCAGTATATTCCTCCATGTTTGCAAGGATAACTTAACCTACCAGTATATTCCTCCATGTTTGCAAGGATAACTTAACCTACCAGTATATTCCTCCATGTTTGCAAGGATAACTTAACCTACCAGAATATTCCTTCATGTTTGCAAGGATAACTTAACCTACCAGTATATTCCTCCATTTTTGCAAGGATAACTTAACCTACCAGTATATTCCTCCATGTTTGCAAGGATAACTTAACCTACCAGTATATTCCTCCATGTTTGCAAGGATAACTTAACCTACCAGGGAAAATGAAACTGATATGCAAGAACACGGAGGGTTCTATATCGGCTCCGATCAAATAATAAGTAGAATGGGGTCCCTTGACCATCCAATCTTAATAACAAAAAAGGCACAATGCCGTGAATGGAACAATACACAAATAACCCGTAATTGAAGAAAGGAGCTTACGACGACGTTTCGATCCGACTTGGACCATTTACAAAGTCGGTCCAAGTCGGACCGAAACGTCGTCGTAAGCTCCTTTCTTCATACAATCTTCTCACTAATAAGAGTGTCCTACAACAGTTCCCTTAATATAATAGAGCTCACTGAAGCAACCTGTCCTTGGAAAATCTCGGGTCCCTTGGGTCTATCCCTCGAAATTGCTTCAAGCTCGAAAACAAAAGCTGGCAGAAATAACTAGTATATATCCTGCCCTGATTTGAATTATAAAAAAAATTGACACTATAACAATCACATCTTTTAAATACCTGTACTGTAGTCCTACCATAGAGAATTACTCATGGCTGGTGGTAACCGTCTGGTGAATGAGTGGGGATCAATCAACACCATGCCCAGCCCTTCTAGGGCAGGGTTGGTGCCAAAGCTGGAGCTTGCTACCATCTGCAGCTCTCAAGACTGCCCTTCCCGTCAACCTCCCTGGGGCGGGGAAGCTGACAGACCAGAGAGAGGCCTAGCTTCTCCCTACGTGCCCCGTGCTAGTGGGGAATGTGGCTAGGCCTGGGACCAGTTGGCCCCAACGATGAGGGTTTACTTGTACCTCCTCCCATGGGAGACATAGGTCTCAGATACTCCCACGACAGGGAGTCGGAGCCGGGTCGCCATCTGGAATAGACCTGGGCCGGGAGAAGGCGAATCAACACCAAGACCAAGCCCAAGTGAATGAGTGTAAACAAGGCTTCGATGATGTTGGAGTTCCGATTATTGCTTCGAGTTGGAGTCGTATTCTGGCTGCACCTGAGTGGTAACTTGCCATCACCTGAGTGGTAACTTGCCATCACCTGAGTGGTAACTTGCCATCACCTGAGTGGTAACTTGCCATCACCTGAGTGGTAACTTGCCATCACCTGAGTGGTAACTTGCCATCACCTGAGTGGTAACTTGCCATCACCTGAGTGGTAACTTGCCATCACCTGAGTGGTAACTTGCCATCACCTGAGTGGTAACTTGCCATCACCTGAGTGGTAACTTGCCATCACCTGAGTGGTAACTTGTCATCACCTGAGTGGTAACTTGTCATCACCTGAGTGGTAACTTGCCATCACCTGAGTGGTAACTTGCCATCACCTGAGTGGTAACTTGCCATCACCTTAGTGGTAACTTGCCATCACCTGAGTGGTAACTTGTCATCACCTGAGTGGTAACTTGTCATCATCTGAGTGGTAACTTGCATGGTTGTACCTCAGTGGTAACTTGCACAGCTGCACCTGAGTGATAACATGCATGGCTGTACCTTAGTGGTAGCTTGCGTAGCTGCACCTGAGTGGTAACTTGTCATCATCTGAGTGGTAACTTGCATAGCTGTACATCAGTGGTAGCTTGCACAGCTGCATCTGAGTGGCAACTTGCATAGCTGTACATCAGTGGTAGCTTGCGTAGCTGCACCTGAGTGGTAACTTGTCATCATCTGAGTGGTAACTTGCATAGCTGTACATTAGTGGTAGCTTGCACAGCTGCACCTGAGTGGTAGCTTGCATTGCTGTACCTCAGTAGTAGCTTGCGTAGCTGCACCTGAGTGGTAACTTGCATAGCTGCACCTGAGTGGTAACTTGCATGGCTGTACCTCAGTGGTGGTGATATCTAGCGGACAGAGTAACCTTTGCTTTACGTGGTGACATCTAGCGGACGGAGTGACCTCTGCTTCACGTAGTGACATCTAGCGGACAGAGTAACCTTTGCTTCACGTGGTGACATCTAGCGGACAGAGTAACCTTTGCTTCACGTGGTGACATCTAGCGGACGGAGTGACCTCTGCTTCACGTGATGCTCCTACATTGAAGACATTTTGTATAAACTATTTATTTAGTTTCAAGCCTTTACTTGTAAAATAAATAAATGAAGTCACTGAAGTTGCGTTACCTTTGACTGACTTTTATATATTCGAAATTGAAACAAACAGTAGTGAAAAAAAAAACAGATTTCCCCTCCTGGTAGACTGTGAAGCCTCATCTGCCCCACTAACACCCCTCCTAGTAGACTGTGAAGCCTCATCTGCCCTACTAACACCCCTCCTGGTAGACTGTGAAGCCTCATCTGCCCCACTAACACCCCTCCTGGTAGACTGTGAAGCCTCATCTGCCCCACTAACACCCCTCCTGGTAGACTGTGAAGCCTCATCTGCCCCACTAACACCCCTCCTGGTAGACTGTGAAGCCTCATCTGCCCCACTAACACCACTCCTAGTAGATTGTGAAGCCTCATCTGCCCCACTAACACCCCTCCTGGTAGACTGAAGCCTCATCTGCCCCACTAACACTGATCAATACATCTCTACTTCAATTCTTACCTGAAATTCCATTTATAGGAATACATTCATTTTCTATTTTTTTTTCTAATTTCTAAATATAAATATGTATGGAACGGAATTTTATCATTAGTGCAGAGCTAAAGGCAAAATAAAAACGAACTCAAGTTATAAAAATCTCATCTTTTACTAGAAGACTGGTTGTTTTGGTGCTCCTCGCTGCTAATGCTGCAACAAGATACCAAGAGGGAAGTGTAGTGTGTTGCTTCCCTTCCCGCTCTCTCTCTCTCTCTCTCTCTATCTTTACACAGGGTTTTACAAGGTTAGGTTCAGGATATAGTTGAAGCTATCTGTGGAATAGCGAACTCATTTAATCAACTAACTTTGTTTCGTTGACGTCGCTATGTTGTACGAACATGTTGCAGACACGGATCATCCTAGGAATAAATTATCTCAGATACAGCGATGTTCTGGAGAAAAGTATAATCAGAGTGTAGTTGCTGTTTGCCGCCCGTCTTGTTGTGCAAAAGCTCATTTCTGGCTGTCCTTGGAGTGTAACAAGGTGTGGTACCTTGACAATGTCGGCCATAACAATAAAGTCACAAACATCCTTCCTGTGTTGAAGGCTCTGGTCAGATGATAGATCTGTCCAGGCTGGGTCAGGGTGCGAGATGAGTCGTGTTGCTCTACTCTCTATTCTTTAAAGAACTCTCAGGTGGAGTATACTAAAGGTGTGAGAATATTTGTGCCTTGTAAATACTCTTGCAAGATTTACATGGTTCTTTATAGTCAGTTTGGAGTCAAGTTTTACCTCAAGAATATTAACTTCATCCCCAGGTGAGAACACTTCCCCATTCATTCTTACCATTGCTCCAGCACTGCCATCATGGTGCCTAAAGACCATCATTTGTATTTTCACAGGAGCAATTGTGATATGCCATCGTTTCTCCAGGGTGATATATCAGTAAGCGGATGATTGATGTAACTTAGAGCAGCTAGCATTTCCTCTCTTGGATAAATAACTGTCAGTGTACAGTCGTCTGCATATGCATGGGATTCTGGAATGAGATGAAGAAAGTCATTGAAGTTTATATTCCATAACAATAACCATGCACACTTCCTTGTAGAACACTTGTACGACTGGAGCATCTTGTTTACTTTGCCCCGTTGAGAACTACTCTTAGATATTTATCCCGAAGATAAACACAGAAGAGACATAATACAGAGGCGGCCACTCCTGGTGCTTGCGGTATTGCCATGTTTTTGAGAGCTTTGCGTATTTGCATCCCACAGTTTGCGGCTATTTCATAAATCTAATATCTAAAATACCCGAAATAATTGTTAAATTCCTTAAAATTGTCTGAAATACATTTTAGAATTAAAAAAAATAAAAACATACAATCATATTCAACCAAGAATTTTGTTGGTTCTCCCTTACCATGAAAACCTTGATATACTTTCTTCACGTAAGAATTTTTATATCAAAGGTTGTATTTAAAAATCTTGATATAGTAAAAAAAATCTGATTAAAAATTATCCTAAAAATGCAGATAACTGTGTCTACAAGATTCCTGGCAAAAGATGCAATACTGTGTATTACGAACTGGGAAAAACGGTTCCAGTACCCCTCTTCCCCCCACTTCCGGTCCCGCTCTCCGGCCCCGCCCCGTCGCCCCGCCCCGAGCCCCCACTGTCCCTTCTGCTGCGTTCTTAGCTGCGCCACCCCAAACCCTTTTTCGACCCCACACATTTTTCTCATAATTTTTATCCCCCTACTCTCACCCCCACCCCCTCTTACTCCCGAATCACCCCCCCCCGCTCCTCGGATGAAAGTTTTACAGGGTTGCCAACTATTGATTCTTTTTTATTTTTCGAGAATGTTGCAAAATTTTATCTGTTTGTCCAGTGTTGCCAACTTTTCGAGAATGCTACCAAATCTGTTTTCGAATTTTGAGGGTTTTCCGAATTTTTTGAGTTACTCCTTAAACGCATTCTCAAGAATAAGTACTTCCATCCCTGCTAGGACCCAATTTACTCTAAGGTAGACATTGTTTTTTTTTGTGTTCCCCGTAAGGGGGTCAGAGGCAGACAATTTTTTCTCAATATCAGTATTACAAACAAAACGATTTGACTTACCCCTTGAAATTTTCGAACTTTACAGAGATTATTTTAAGTTACCCTCCATCTCCTTGGATCAAGATTTTGCCTCAATTTTTTTTTAGTTACCCCTTAAAAAAATCCTCTACGGGTAAACACAGGTGGTAAACATACAAATGGCAGACACTATTATTTTTTGCTGGTAAACACCTTCTCGTGTCAAATGGTATAACCTAGGATAAATTTTTTTTAGAGAAGGTAATACAAATGGTGACATTCTTCCTCGAATTAATTGCAACATCTCAATGTGGTAGACATTTTCAATCAATGGTAAACATTCAAAATTGTAGACATTTTCTCTTTTTCAATAATTAATCAAAAAGATTAAAGGTGGTCCCTATGGGGCAAACAGTGTGGTCAAGGTAACCCTCCTACAGGTACAACAGGTTGAATCAAGAGGTGTGACGTCACTGGTCACCAACAGGTTGGGGTGTGACGTCACTGGTCACCAACAGGTTGGGGTGTGACGTCACTGCCCAAAGTACTGCGTCACATTTTGTACTTCCCCTTTATGGTGTAAACACAAAATGGTAGACACAATTTGTTTCATCAATTTCAATAATAAATCAAAAAGATTAAAGGTTTCCTACGGGGGTACAACAGGTTCAATCAAGATAGGTGTGTCGTCACTGACCGTCAAGTAAACACACACTCCTTCCAAACCTGGTATGGTAGCCTAGAATACACTGCCCGTACAAAACCCAAATAAAACTAGAGCACTACTCTAAAGAAATATCATTTACCCTGTCACCAGAGACAATAGCTTTATAATAAACCCTATCCCCCCAGCACAACCACATTCACAGCAGCTGTTCATAGTACCCTGCCCTGTGTCCCATTTTCCCAGCGCACACCAGCCTTCCCCACCTCCCAGATACGAGGAAAATATACTGAAGGGATGGTACACCACGCAGATGGAATAACAAAGAAGTGAGGAGTGGCACGAATGAATCAGGAAGGCATCCCCAGATATCATTTTAATCAATGAAATAAAGCTATCGGGGAGGATAACAAATTCAATCTTCCCGATTGAATATCAGATTCTGAGAAAAGACAGAGGGAACAGAGGTAAAGGACGAGATGCTCTGCTCACAACAAACCAGTGGAGTTTCGAGAAGATGGGATATATTAACAGAGGGGAAGCAGGTGACTACACAGTAGAACTCTTCAGACTGGGAGCCCCAAGGTGGTGAGAGCATTGATGTACAACCCACCACAGAAGAGCAAAAGACTAGGACAAAAGTACGATGAGAGCAATAGTGGACACAATAGTGGCCAGAAGGGTCAACATGGGCAAGGCAAAGTTACTAGCTATGGATGATTTCAAACACAAGGAGATCGACTGGGAAAACTTAGAGCCACATGTGGGATGAGAAACGAGGAGGGCTAAAATACTGGAGGCAGTACTGAAAAACCTCATGCACTAACACGTTAGGAACAGAGAGAGAGAGAGAGAGAGAGAGAGAGAGAGAGAGAGAGAGAGAGAGAGAGACGAGGCTGGGCCTCGTATTCACCTTGAGCAGTTCCGACTTAGGGGATACTACTAAAGAAAGGCCACCTCGGAGTTAGTGATCGTGTGGTCCAGCTAGGCCACGTATGACTTCCTGCATCCTGCGTTGAAAACAGGAGGGTGCATTCGAAGCCCAAATGGAAGAACCCTGTACCGAAAACGCCCATCTGGCGTTACAGAAGCAGAGATATCACTGGCACGTGGGGTTAAAATAATCTGATTATAACCTTTCAACAGGTCTAAATTACTTACATATTTAGCTCCCCCACTGCATCAATGGCATCATCCATTCTAGGAAGAGGAAAACAGTCAGCCTTAGTTACTAAATTAACCTAGCGATAGTCAGTACACATCCTCATGGTGCCATCTGGCTTGGGAATCATTAAGCAGGGGGATGTCCACCCACTCTCGCTCGGTTCTATTAAATTATTGTCAAGTAGGAAATTTACCTCCTTCTCCATACTTGCTTTATTTTGTGGGTTCATTCTATAAGGGGCCTGCCGAATTGGTTCAGCTTTCCCTACATATATATCATGGGGCTTTAAATTGCTTACCTTAGGGGTATGCCCAAACAAATCCTGAAAATTAAAGAGAAGCTGAGCCATCTCTGCAACCCTTTCCTTACTAAAGCCTAACATACATTGTGTAGGGTCCTTTAACAATGCCCTGTTAGCTTGATGTACATCTGTGGTTTCCTGCAAATCAGTGTCCAACCCTGGCTCACCTACTACAACACTCGCCACACCAGATCTTTGATGTTACCTTTTTAGTCTGTTTATATGCACATCACGTTCCGACTTCCGCCTCCCAGGGGTGTGAATTATTCTTTAATTTTGATCAGTGACCTTTTTCACCACCTTGTATGGCCCACTGTACCTTGCTTTTAACGCATTACCAGGCACTGGCTCCAATGCTCCTCTCCAACTTCATAAGTACGGGGCACTGCCTTGCGGTCAAATAGTCTCACCTTGGTTTGGCTGTTGTGCAGGTTCTCAGATGCCAGGCACTTCCTATGAGCTAAACGATCTCTGAAAGTGAGAAAAGACTCAGAGGGAAGGGCAGGGGTCATCACAATCACCACCTAGCCAGTGTTCCTTCAAAACAGTCAATGGCTCCCTTACTTGGTGACCATAGATCAGTTCAAAAGGACTATAGCCTAATGATTCCTGAGTGCTGTCCCTCACGACAAATAAAAGGAGGGAAATACCCTCATCCCAGTCCTTCTGGTACGGGTATAATAAGCATGTACCATGGTCTTGAGAGACTGTTGTAACCGCTTCACCACCCCATGACTTTCTGGGTGATAGGTTGTGGAGGTTGTCATTTTAATGTTAAATTTCCCCAAGACTGTGCGAAAATTTTTAGATGTAAAATTTGACCCCTGATCTGTCTGAATTTCCATAGAGATCCCAACTTAAGTAAAAAAATCACCAGTGCTCTCAAAACTACGCATGTAGTTATTTTACGAAGCAGGATGGCCTTAGGAAACCTGGTAGAAGAACAAATAATAGTAAGTACTGGATACCCATCTTAGGCTTGGGAAGTGGCCCCACACAATCCACCACTAGCCTGCTAAAAGGGTCTCCAACTGCTGTGATAGGGTTTAAGTGGGGCAGGTTAATTCCCTGATTTGGTTTTCCTACCCTTTGGCAAACAAGGCATGATCCTATATACTTACCCACTAATTCCCATGCCTGGGGCCAGTATAAATGTTTGGAAACCTTGCCTAAATGTCCTCCAATGGGGACATCATGGGCCAAACACAAAACTTGACACCTAAATGGCTCCGGCACCACCACTTGTTAGAGTACCTCCCTTCTTGCTCCATCATTAGAAATTTCATCAGATAATCTCTCTCATTAAAACACCTTCTGTGGAAAAGAAACATTTAATTAGCTGAGAGGCTTCCTTCTCGGAGACCGCTGATGATCGAATAGCCTTCAGGGTGTCGTCACACCCCTGGGCCTCGATCAGCTGTTCAAGAGTCAGAGTTGCCACCCCTATACCATCTCCAAGACCCACTCAAACTGGGTCCCACCTGGGTTTGTTCATCACTACCCTGAGTCCCCTGCAGGTTAGACTCCAGGAATAGGTTTCGCCAACCCAAATCTTCTCCAGTATCAGAAGAGTCAAGGAGAGACACTGAAATTTTACCTTTCTGACATTTTTCTAGTTATGGCACACACTGGGGCCAGTATAAATGTTTGGAAACCTTGCCTAAATGTCCTCCAATGGGGACATCATGGGCCAAACACAAAACTTGACACCTAAATGGCTCCGGCACCACCACTTGTTAGAGTACCTCCCTTCTTGCTCCATCATTAGAAATTTCATCAGATAATCTCTCTCATTAAAACACCTTCTGTGGAAAAGAAACATTTAATTAGCTGAGAGGCTTCCTTCTCGGAGACCGCTGATGATCGAATAGCCTTCAGGGTGTCGTCACACCCCTGGGCCTCGATCAGCTGTTCAAGAGTCAGAGTTGCCACCCTATACCATCTCCAAGACCCACTCAAACTGGGTCCCACCTGGGTTTGTTCATCACTACCCTGAGTCCCCTGCAGGTTAGACTCCAGGAATAGGTTTCGCCAACCCAAATCTTCTCCAGTATCAGAAGAGTCAAGGAGAGACACTGAAATTTTACCTTTCTGACATTTTTCTAGTTATGGCACACACTGGGGCCAGTATAAATGTTTGGAAACCTTGCCTAAATGTCCTCCAATGGGGACATCATGGGCCAAACACAAAACTTGACACCTAAATGGCTCCGGCACCACCACTTGTTAGAGTACCTCCCTTCTTGCTCCATCATTAGAAATTTCATCAGATAATCTCTCTCATTAAAACACCTTCTGTGGAAAAGAAACATTTAATTAGCTGAGAGGCTTCCTTCTCGGAGACCGCTGATGATCGAATAGCCTTCAGGGTGTCGTCACACCCCTGGGCCTCGATCAGCTGTTCAAGAGTCAGAGTTGCCACCCCTATACCATCTCCAAGACCCACTCAAACTGGGTCCCACCTGGGTTTGTTCATCACTACCCTGAGTCCCCTGCAGGTTAGACTCCAGGAATAGGTTTCGCCAACCCAAATCTTCTCCAGTATCAGAAGAGTCAAGGAGAGACACTGAAATTTTACCTTTCTGACATTTTTCTAGTTATGGCACACACTGGAAACAGCTCAGTTAAGGTAGCCTTAGCTATTTCCTCCCAACCTTATGAGTCTGGATCCCTCCAAACTAGAGGTTCCTCACTTTCGAGAAGTCCCATCACAGGTTATCAGACTCCACCTACAACCTATGAACTGGAGTTTTAACAGTGAATCCCGTAATCCCTTTGAGAAGTATGTCCAACCCGATGTATGTCATCTGACACTGGTAATAAACCCGTGCGAAGCAAGATGAATGTGCTACATCCATCCCTTAAAGACATTACACCTACCCTACCTTCATAATGGTGCAAGGCCACGGTAGACGTCCTTGAAAATACCTTCATCCGAGGGTTTAAAACAGCTCGACTTACTTGTGTATTTTTGGGGAAAGACTGCAATGCAAGCAACAACATGTGTAACTGGTGTACTTACTGGAGAAGCATCTGTTGCAACCTGGTCCTTAAGAATCTTTCTGCAATATGCCTGCAGATGGCCCTGTTTATTGCAATACGTACAGTAATAAGGTTTAAAAGTTCCCTGCCCATTTGGCATAGGCTGGGTCTTTTGACCCTGGGGAACTAGGCTCTTCTTATCAGTTCCCTGTAGCCCTCGACCTGTGACTGCTGACTTAAAACTTTCCTGGAAAGGTACTGGAGAATTAGGTTTACTAAAACTCTGCTAGGAAATATGCGACTTAAACTTCTGAAATTTCCTACTGGTTGGTGGAAAAAATTTACCATTATTAGTAGGTTCTGGGTAATAACTACTACCAACTACCTACTACGTGGTATGTGGTTTCTCCACAAGATATGCCTTAAGGTCAGGAGGAATATTTCTCAAAAGATCCTCTAGCAAAATTATGTTAAGTAAACCCTCATAATTGTCTACCACACCTTTTGAGCGACACTACCTGTTTAGAAGTGACATCTTCTCCTGACTATTCCAGCAAAGACTGACCTGCCTCAAACTTTAGTCCTCTACACTTCTGCTGGTAACCTTTCTGGCAACATCTGATGAACAAGTAAAACTACCTCCTTCACTTTGTTATAATCAGAAATGTCCCGTCCCTCTAGAGAACTAACTGCTTGTAACCCTTTACCAATTAATTTGGTTCTTACTAATGTCGCCCATTCCTTGTCCGGCCAATCTTGGGATGTGGCCGTCATTTCGAACAGGAAAAACTGGTCTGGGTCTTTCTCTTGGAATTTTGGTACACATTTTATGGCTTTGTCCAAATTAAATGCATCTACCCTATTTATCGTGGCTTGTTGAGAAGCAAACTGACTCTCTTTGTCTCTTTCTTGAGCCCTAAATATTTGTCTACTCTGTGCTTCTGGATCTTTGTACGTTCAATACTTAATCGCTATTTTTCTTCCCCAATTAGGACTAATTTCAGCCTCATAAGTTCTGCTTCATTACTCATGTTACTAACACTGAGATATGATTCAGGGTCTTCTACACGATCCCTATAAGCACTAGAATCTCCACCGGTGACACACATTTTGGAAATTAATAGCACAAATAGTTTATCTACTGCAGAAATTACAGATATAAAATAATATCCCACACAGAAAAGACACATGTGCAACACTTGGGTATCTTTAATGAGGAAACCAGTTTTGACACACAGTGGCTTCATCAGTCCATACAAAAGAGAAAGGTGAATAGTCTTGAGTCGATGTAGTCAGTCCATCAATCTTGAAAAGAATACAGCATATGTGCGAAGAAGTGGCTTATATACTGCAGTTAGGTGAGGTGCAGCAGTCGTAGGTGGTATCACATTTGACAAATCCAAAAGTGGAAGTAGGTCATGCCTGAAGATTAGGCAAGTGAAGAATTCCCTGTATTAAGATCCCAAGATGTTGCTGAGTCTGACATGAATGTAGATAAATGGATTTGTCTACTGTCATACCACCTACGACTGCTGCACCTCTCCTGCCTACAGTATATAAGCCACTTCGTCGCACATATGCTGCTGTATTCTTTTCAAGATTGATGGACTGATTACATCGACTCAAGGCTGAGGGACTGATTACCTCAAACCCCTTCTGTTCTTCACCATTCTCCTTTGTATGGACTGATGAAGCCACCGTCTGGAGAAAGGTTTCCTCAATAAAGATACCCAAGTGTTGCACATGTGTCTAATTTATCAACTTGTCGGTTCTCTGAACCATTCATCTACATACAGGCAGAAAAATGGGTTTATTGCACCTGCAAAGGTAAGGTACAATTCAGTGTAAGTAGTTTATAGTGAATCCTTCCTCTAACCAAACCAATAAATTATGAATGTTGACTTCCCAGGTTTCAAACTTGAATTATCACAAAATTTGATAATTCTCCTGCACAGGCCCTCATGTTACGCAGAATATGCGGCACCTAGGGGCTTAAGGCTTTGTCTAGGGGTAAAGGTAAAAGTTACAAGAGTAACATGTAAAAATATGCCACCCAGAGCTACCCCTAACAAACAGAAAACGCTAAACCAACATTCACTACTCCAATTGTTTGGTTATTAGAAGGTTCAGGCAAAATTCTTCATTAGGAAAATATATATTTATTACACCTAACATTATATACAAATACTAAATAAACACACACGCACACCTTTCCCTCAGCATGTACACCCAAACAAAGATTCATAAGGAGCCGGCAAGCTATGATATAAAAGCAAAACAAACACACACATGAAAGTACGGGGTTAGGGTCCCATTTATACTGTCATACATTATTTTATAAATAATGTATGACATTTATAAATAATGTATGACATTTATAAATAATGTATGACATTATTTATAAATTTATGATTCATAAATATAACATGGTTTATAAAATTATGTCTCCAAACATATCCCAAACATATCCCACTGCAGTGCAGAAACCTGCATAATAGAGGTCAAGAGAAGACATGTAACAAGAGTGAGAAAGGAACCTAGATGAGTTCTAGCTTCAGGAGCCTGGATACAGAACCTAGATGAGTTCTAGCTTCAGGAGCCTGGATACAGAACCTAGATGAGTTCTAGCTTCAGGAGCCTGGATACAGAACCTTGATGAACTGAAAATGATGAAGCAGGATATACAACCAAGAATAGCAGGAGCATGGCATCAGAAGCATGAACACCAGTATCCAGTGAATGGACTGAAGGAAAGGAAGATGTCCTATGCAGAGGCCCTATCAGGTGACCAGGAGGCCCAGGAAATGTCGAGCAGTATAAGTGGCATGCCGGTGAGTAGAGGATCAGCGGTAATTGAGGGGACTGTAGGTAGGGAAAGTGATAGGTACCCTGTAGAGGCGATATCAGGTCACTGATAGATCCATTAAATGAAAAGGAAAGTAGCAATGGTGATGGTAAAATTGTACCCAGAGAAGAAGAGGGAAAACCAATGGGAAGAGGAGAGGGAGAGGTCATTTTTTTATTCAGGGTTCTTTAGGAAGCAGAAAGGAGGACATATGAAGGAAGACGACAGGGAGAGAAAAGAGAGATTGAAAATATCAAACAAATAGGAGACGGGAATATGAATGAGCTGATAAATTTTCATAGAATTGGTGGATACTCGTTGGGGAAAAATTGGCCAGTCAAATTGATTTTCAGGACAGAAACAGTGCGAAAGAGAAACCACAGCTAAAGAAAACAATTAAATACAAGAAAGCGAACAGATGACAGAATCTGAGAGTATACAAAGATGAAAGGGGAAGGAAAGAGAGACAAGGCTAGTGACAGAGAGGGGCACCCGGAGTCGGAAGCCAGCAAACACAAACACGCACATAACACTGCAGCCAAACAAATTAACCCAGAACAAATCACACTCCACATTCACAGCCCCCACAGCTCAAACCCCCACCTACTCAGCAGCCTCCCATAGTATCCTGCCAGATCTCCAACAATCCCAGCCTCTTCAAACTTCCCAGAACACAGTTTTGGAAAAGAAGCTTAAGGTATGGTACAGCAACGCAGAGGGAATAACGAATAACTGTGAGGAGTGGCACAAAAGAATGTTTTTTTTATATTTTATTGAAAACACAAGATAAATACAAGAGAAAATATACAATAAAGCGTAAAATTAAGTCTAAACAATCGTCCCAAATACTGGGTACAAGATATACATCGTGCAAACAGTATAAATGTAATAACTCGACACAACCACACACTACTAAAACAAAACCCCCTTATAGACCACACCTCTGTCATACCAACTCACCTCACACACTCCCTACGAAATAATCCTAACTGTTGATGCTACATGCCCAACATACCCACATCCTCCAGGGATGCCCACAATACATTACAAAATGAGAAGAGCAATGACTATAAAACACACAACCACAACTCGTAGAAACCATGTATAAATTACATCGTACATTACAATACGTTAAATCAGTGTCTACTGTCAGAAATACAGCAACATCACGATAAACACTTAATTCATCGGCGGGACACATCACGCAGATGCCACACCTGCTCGCCGATGCTGAAGACTCACCTGTGAGCAGAGATACAATGCACCCTACACAACCTACACCACAGAGAACACACCCCTATCACATTATATACATTATGAGAACCCCAACGGGTCTCGAGACCAACACGGCCATGTCTCAAAACGACACAAGCGTGACATATATACAAACCCACACATCTAATCCCAAACAGGACAAAATATGTGCCTTTCCTCACACTACATGCATACAAGCACATACAACTTAACAGTGATACCCCCAATACCCTAAGCTAACCAACCTAGATCCCTCATGCACAATCACACGAGCCCAAGCAATCACAGTCATTGTCTCACAATACCCCTTCCCTGGGAGACCAGCCCGTCGGATACCCCTGATACTCACAAAGACCACAAGACCCTCAAGTTGAAATTCCTGTAACCCACAGGAAAATCCCTCATCCACCTCCCCCCATATAGGTCCCAATTTCGGCACTTTGTTCTATAAAAGCCTGCGGCCAGTGCCATCCGTCGTTAACTAACCCCTTTATCCCTCATAGCCCATGAAATGAAAAAAAAATCTGCTATCACATACGCCACTGCTCTCTGAACCTCCACCCCTACTCCTCCCACATCCAAACTGAGCGCCCTCAACACCGACAATCCACCCCCACTGAGCAAATCACATGCCCCAACCATTCCCTCACGACACCTAAACACTCACAAAAATATACACTATGAAATGCAGTTTCATCCTCCCCACAAGCTTGACACACCCCATCCACCCTAAGGCCTGTATTACGTAAAACCACTCCCGACGGTAAGATCCTATGAAGAAACCGGAAAAATACCTCCTGCACACATGGTCGAACCCGCAATCTCCTTAACCTCCCCCAAATATCCTTCCAAGCATACAGAGGGTACACCCCTTTCACCCCCGCCACCTCCCGTGACCTCACCACCTTCTCAATGGTCCTGACCCTCATGTGTGTCGGATCCCTAACAATTAGTAAGACCCTTAACATGTCTTCACATTCCCTCAAATCCCACCCTCCCCACCACCTCCTTATATCCTCATGCAGAAGGCCTATTCCCCCCATCCCCAACCACCCTCAGGTACCCTCGCTTCACATAAACACTCTTTAATCTGCATTCCAAGGGAATCAACCCCAGCCCTCCCTGGCATAACGGGAGCGTAACCACCCCCCTTCTTAACCAAACACAATCTGATCCCCAAATAAAACTTAAAACCCTACACAACAACTTCTGAACGTCCCCCTGCACCAACGGGTACAATGCCGCCACATGCCATATTTTACTATATAGCAACACATTAACCACTATTACCCGCTGGTGCAGCGTGAGATGTGACGGCCGCAAACCATCTAATCTAACCAACACCCTGTACTACACCCTCAAAAATTAACCACCCTCGCCTCCCTCGCATCCCTCATATAAACCACACCACAAATCTTCACCCGGTCCACTAAACACCACCTCCCACTAGCCTTCCCACCCACCATCCCCTCCCAGTCCCCAAATCTCATGAATTTCGACTTATCCTCATTTACATTCATACCAGTCGCTTCCCCAAAAACCTCGACGACCCTGCCTACACGCTCTAATCCCCCCCTCTCCACAAGAATCGTCGTGTCATCCACGTAACCAACGATGCCAGGACTCCCAACACCCAGATCCTCCCTTCCCTGCACCCAGACAGACACCTCTACAGCCCTATAAAATGGGTCCTGCAGGCACGCGAACAACATTTGTGATAGTGGGCAATCCTGACGTAAACTCCTACCCATCCTAACATGCTGCCCCACCCTCCCATTCACCTGCACACACTTACTTGCTCCCCAGTACAAAGTACGCACCCAACTCACCATCTCCTTACCAAACCCCTGCCACCTCATAATGCTCCACAACGCTTCACGTTCCACACTATAATACGATGCCCTCCAATCCAGTATCCAGTGCTAACACCCCTTCCCCTTCCTTCTGCCTACTCTCAATAAACCCCCGAATGACCCCATGCCCCATGTACATTGACCTTCCTGGCACCCCATATTGACTCCCAACAATAACCTTATCTATGACCCTTTTCAATCTATTGCCTAATATTTTTGCAAATAACTTATAGTCTACACACATAAGTGAAATAGTCCTATAGTCCCTCACCGTCGTCTGCCTATTCCCCTTTGGCACCATAACCACAATAGCCATAGACTGTTAATCCCCAAAGACATTTAACAACCTCACTAAAAAAACCTTTAAAACTCCCCAATTCTGTATATAAAAGTCACTCGGCAATCCGTCTATCCCTGGTGCCTTACCCCTGCTCATACCCATCAAGGCAGTCCACACTTCATCCTCCACGATATCACCCTCTCTCAAGTCCACATTGCACCCAACCTCCTATATCCCTTATAGCCTCCTCTTGCACACCTCCACTCCTCATATATGACCCATACCACCCCCATCTACATACCGCCCATACCCTCTGTAGTTACCAACTCCTGCCCCAACCTATACCCCCATTGCCTCATGCACACACAACCCTACTACAATGGACCCCCGGTTTACGTGATTTTTTCGTTCCAGAATGCTGTTCAAGTGCTATTACCAAACAAATTTATTCCCATAAGGAATAATGTAAAGTAGACTAGTCCTTTTAGACCCCCAAAAATACACTTACAAAAGCATTTAAAAATATACACTTACATAAAAGGGCGAGTTTGGAGCAGGACGAACATTGGGGGTCCACTGTATTTCCGTAGCTCTGTGCCGACATGCCTGCCCTCGCAGGACACATGCCGATGGCCTGTCACCCCATACCACCTCCTCTAACCCACCCACCACCCTTGCTGCATCAAACCTTTCATTTTGCAAAACCCTAATATTATCCTTCAATCCCTCTATTTCCACAACAGGGAAACTCGCACTCCCGCCCCCTCTCCCATAACAATCCCTTAACTGTCCCACCAGATACCTAATAAGTCCATACGCAAACTGATTATCCTCCCTCCCCCGTTAACATAGAAGTTTCTTATCTTGCCCTTAGCCACATTGTCCCACCAAATCAACAAATCCCCATCCACACGCACCACTGACCACAACCTGTCCCACAAACCCTCAAACGTATCCCTCCCCACCCCCTCTTGAAGCAACCGGACATTTAATTTCCAATAACTCCCGTACCTGCGAGGCAGTCCCTCCCACCCCAAGTCCACCAAAATCCCCGTGGTTTGAAAAAACCACATCCAACACATGCACCCTCCTCACCTCTGCTCTCCTAGTCATGTATAACCGGTCCAGCCTTGCAGCATATCCCCTCCTCACGAATGTGTGTTCTACTTCCCACACATCACCGCCCCCACATCCACCAGCCCCACACCATTTAACAGATCCCCCAGCAAAACTGAACAATACCCTGCCCCCCTCGGTTCCACGTCCCTACGACGTGTCACACAGTTCCAATCACCACCCACCACCGCAATCGGAGGTAGCAATCATAGGTGATAAACTAACCCATCCCTCACGAAATCATTCTTTACCCTGCCATCCCACTCTGCTGTTCCATAAATACACACAAAGGACACCCTATCCCTCCCCAATGATCCATCCACCCGTATTACCCGCCCCTTCACCCTTCTCACTGTGATGAACAACAAATGGGCTAGTCTCCCTTATTAATATAGCCACACCCCCTTTCAATCTCAAGGAGTGTGCAGCGTAAACGGTGTATCCTCTATCAGTAACTGGCATCCATGCTTGTGGTTATGTTTCTGCACAAAAACCGCGTCTATACTATACTTCACCTAATACTCACGAAACCATTCACGCTTCATCTTATCACACAAACCATTAATATTCACAGTAAAACACTGGAAACCGACAAAGGGGGTTTTCCTTTAGGCACTGGCACTGCTCGATCTCCTTTCCCCCGAGCACCACCACGGTCACCCCCAGTCTTGGGAACCCCCTTTCACGGGTCTCTGTCCCTTGGGACCACCAACATCACCCCTCGCTACGTCTGCCCACATCTTTTTGCCCGGACGTTGCGCCGGTGTTAGCACATCATCCGTATCAGATTGGGCCGCTCTCTTCTGTGACACTTTCCTCTTCCATACCCACCTCCTGGAGGCTATCGATGTGCACCTCCACCTCCACTTGATGCAGCCGCCCTGCAGCCGAGGCACAAGCCTCAGGGAGTCCAACCACCTCAGCGTCCCTGTCCTCTGCCGACTCCAAGTCAGCTGCAGTTCCTTCCATACACACCTGACCTGTGGCGCGCAACTGGTCCTGCAACACCGTAGCAAACGTGGCCTCCACAACCCTCTCATCAGCCGGCGACACTCCTCCCACGTCTCCAGGGTCCTGGCCTGATGGTCCCGTAACCCCTGGTAAGGTCACACAGCCATCCTCTAACGACTCCTACCTGTCCACCTCAGCACTCCAACTCGCACTCGACGTAGGGTTTTCCATCCCATTCTCCTCCTCCTCCTCCTCCTCACAGTGCACTGAAGACTCCCGTCGATGTCCAGCATCATTTGGGCCCATCAATCTACCACACTGCACAGCCATATGGTCATAGGCCCCACAGAACCTACAGGAGTGACATTGCCCAGCATTGTTAACCATCACGTGAGTCCTGAAGTCATCCAACTGTATGTAGGATGGGATGGGATGGCGTAACATCATTTTTAACGTAAACGTTCCCTCCAGCAGACCTTCAAACATCCCTTCCGACCACCTTCCCACCGTTGCAGTATATACTGTTCCATATCTTTCAAAAACTACGAACATTGCAAAATATAAAATACCGTACCACATTTATTTTTAAATAGCATGTAAATATAATTACCTAAGCACTAGTGGTGAAAAATCTGACTCATCCGCCTCGAATGGGACGTTTCGAACTTTTACCCAGACGTAGTACCTGGATACGTCATGAAGACACACCATCACTGCTGAGTTCACGTCCACAGGGACCTCCTGAAATCTGGCAACGACCCTCTCATATACATCGGCATTGCGAAGCTTAACGAATATCCTATATGCACCATTTAAATCCACGCTATACAAATCGTCATTCTCCAATCTGAAGGTGTCTCTTATAATAGCAGGCAATAGAACAGGAGCATTCTGGCCTGACACAGCCCCACGAATCATTTGAATACACGCTGTGTTTACTCGGCAACGACCCATCTGCGCCATGTTGTGAAAACGACTGTCACAAGGCGCCGGTAGAGGCAGGCTGGTCGCACGTCCGCTCGACTCCAAGGTTGAGCGATGAATGCGAGGCATTCTCGCACATCATAACACTCTTGGAAACCAGTCTCAAAGGAATGATAACAGTTGCGACCTTTCCAACCGGATATCAGATCCTGAGGAAAGATAAAGGGAACAGAGGGAAAGGAGGAGTTGCACTGCTTATCAAAAACCAGTGGAGTTTTGAGGAGTTAGGAGTGGACAGAAGGGAAGCAAGGGACTACATAGTATGAGCACTTCAGACTGGGGGTCACAAGATGGTGATTACAGTGATGGACAATCCACAATAGAATAGCAGGAGGCCAAGACAATTCTATGATGAGAGTGTGAGGGAAAAGTCCATAGATAGGAGTAATGAAAGTGTGAATGTATGTATGGTGATAGTTGTGTTAGTCTGCTCGTTAAGGTTGGGCGAGTGTCTAGCTCCCGCTATCCCCCCCCCCTCTTTCCACCCGGTGAGAGGTGAAGTGCAAGGCTTCAGCCACGGGAATTGTCACTTGACTGACCACTCCCGACTCCACTGTAAGTCTTCTCCACTACTTCTGTTTTATTTTATGTTTATTTTAAGAGCTTCACTCGTGATTTTATGAACTTAATTCTTATTGTAAAGTAAACTGATTCAGTCTCACCATTTCTTTTAAAGATCTTATGCCTACTTTGAGAGTGATTATTAGAGTGGTGGTGAGTGACTGTCTTGTAATCTCTTTCCAGCCTTCTGGACCAGCGTGGGTCATCTGGCACAAAGCAGAGTGGTTTTCAGGGATTATCTCAAATGAGACAGAGATATAATCTCCAACTGTTCCCCTTCAACTGTGGTTCAACTAGAGCCAAAACCCAGGCAACTGTGATTCACCCATGGACGACACCTGAGTCCCTGGTACCTTGGTTAACTACTGGAGTTTCTAACTGGGTTTCAGAAACATATGTTAACTGAGTGGTTTTTGGAAACATCCGTCGATCGAATGGTTGTTGACACTTTCGTCGATTCATTAACAGCAAGAAGTATTTCAGAGCTTCCATGTCATATTCACCTTGAGTAGTTCAGACATTGGGAGACATCACATTTGAAAGGCCCTTGGATCTAGAGATCACGTAGTCCTGAGCTTTGAATACATTGTAGAGTTAAAAGTGAAAGGTGAAGTAGCATGAGAAGGATGGGAGAAGCCAAACGACAAAAGGGGGAACTACACAGACATGAGAAATTTCCTTCTTAAGGTACTGTGGGAAAGAGAATTGACAGGAAAAACATAAAATTAAATATTGGAATAAATAACCACAAAATGCAAGTAGGCAGAGGAGAGGTTCGTACGCAAGGGCAACAGAAACAATGGAAAGACCAGAACGAACTCTTTGTTCACCCAAACGTGGAGAGGGTAAAACTAAGTGCGCTAGAGAATGAAAAAGGTATGGAAGACAAAAGACCCACGAAAATAAGGAGATAAGCCGAAAAACCAGAAACGAATGTTCATGGATAAGGAGCGAGGCCCATCGCCAATAGGAGAATGACATAGCATCAAAAGCCAAATCTGACCTGAAGCTGATGTACAGCCACATCAGGAGGAAAACAACAGACAAGGACCAGGTAATCAGGCTGAGGAAGGAAGGAGGGGAGATCACAAGAAACAACCGAGATGTAAGCAGCTCAACATGAGATTTATGGAAGTATTTTCAGTGGAGACAGAAAGGACTTCAGGAAACTGGAATGGTAGGGCACACCAGCAAGTGCTGGACACACTGCATAGAGCCGAGGAGAAGGTGAAAACACTGTTAAGTGAATTAGATATCTCAAAGGCGGATGGACTGGATAACATCTTTCTGTGGATCCTGAGAGAGGGCCATAGGCACTGTGTGGACCCTGAGAAAGGGCCATAGGCACTGTGTGTTACTAACAACAATCTTCAACACATCTATCGAAACCGGGCAACTATCTGAGTGGAAGAAAGCATTAAATAACAGACCGGTGTAACTGACCTGTATAGTATGCAAAGTTTTAGTGGAGCACCGGGAAAGGATAACCAGCACGGTTTCAGTGAAGGAAAGTCTTGTGCCACAAACCTACTTCAGTTTTACGACAAGGTGACAGAAGTAAGACAGAGGAGAGAGGGGGAGGGGTGGGAGGTAAATAAACTGCATTTTCCTGGACTGTAAGAAGGCTCCTGACAGTTCCGCACAGGAGATTAGAGTAAAAGCTGGAGGAGCAGACAGGAATAACAGGAAAAATACTGCAATGGATGAGAGAATACCTGACTGGAAAGAAACAACGAGTTATGGTACGTGACGTGGTGTCAGAATGGGCGCCTCTGACGAGCAGGGTTCCACAAAGTTCCGCAAAGCTGTTTATGGTATATGTGAAAGACAAAGCTGTTTATGGTATATGTGAAAGACAAAGCTGTTTATGGTATATGTGAAAGACAAAGCTGTTTATGGTATATGTGAAAGACAAAGCTGTTTATGGTATATGTGAAAGACAAAGCTGTTTATGGTATATGTGAAAGACAAAGCTGTTTATGGTATATGTGAAAGACATGAAGGGATAGATTCAGAGGTGTCCCTGTTTGCAGATGAACATCAGGCATTACCGCAAAGGAATCCAACTATTGGATCCTGGAGTTTAACCCCACAAAGTGCAAAGCCATGCAGATTGGGGGAAGTTCAAAGAAGACCGCAAACAGATTATAGGCTAGGGTGCCAAATGCTGCAAATCTTACTCAGGAAAAAGGATTTTGGGATGAATGTCATACCGAACACATCTCCAGAGGCGCACATCAACCAAATAACTGCTGCAGCATATGGGCGCCTGGCAAACCTAAGAATAGCTTCAACAACTGAATAAAGAGTCTTGAGGGGACTTGAGCTAGAGTTCGTCACGGCGACGCTAGCGGGAGATTCGTCTGAAAAACCTTGCATTTGTGGTCACAGTGGTGCCTATGCTAACCTTCCTATGGTGAATAAATATACCTAGTTGGATGAATCTTATTGAAAGAGTGCTAAGACGCACGATTGCAAACCACTTGGATTCCCAAAAACTGCACAATGCAGGGCAACATGGGTTCAGAGCTGGTCGCTCCTGCCTCTCGCAACTACTGCATCACTATGATATGGTCTTGGATGCAGTGGAAGAAAAACAGAATGCAGATGTAATATACACAGACTTTGCAAAAGCCTTTGACAAGTGCGACCATGTCGTAATTGCGCACAAAATACGTGCCAAAGGAATAACTGGCAAAGTGGGGAGATGGATATTCAACTTTGTAACCAATCGAACACAAAGAATAGTGGTGAACAGTTAAATCAGGAGCTGCCATAGTGAAAAGTTTTGTTCCACAAGGCACGGTACTCGCCCCCATCCTGTTCCTCATCCTCATATCAGACATAGACAGAGATGTAATCCACAACACTGTGTCATCCTTTGCGGATGACACTGGGATCTATTGAGGACACGGTTAATCCTCCAAGAAGATATAAACCAATGGGCAACGGAATACAATATGATGTTCAATGAAGACAAATTCCAACTACTTCATTATGGAAAGCTGGAGGAAATAATAATTAGAACTAAGTATACTTCAAATTCTGATCATACAATAGAGCGAAAAAATAATGTGAGGGACCTAGGAGTGGTAATGTCTGAGGATCTCACAAGAGACGCCAAGCCAATGATGATCCTTTTCAAATAAGTTGTTCTCTCTAGGCTGGAATATTGCTGTACATTAACATCTCCGTTCAAAGCAGGTGAAATTGCAGATGTAGAGAGTGTACAGAGAACCTTTACTGCACATAAGTTCTGTTAAACATCTCAACTACTGGGAACGCTTGGAAGCACTTGACTTGTACTTTCTGGAACGTAGGCGAGAGAGAGATATTCATAGTTCACACTTGGAAAATCCTAGATTGAATGGTCCCGAATCTGCACACAGAAATCTCTCCCTACGAAAGTAAAAGATTGGGCAGGCGGTGCAAAATACCCCCAATGAAAAGTAGGGGCGCCACTGGTACACTAAGAGAAAACAAGATAAGTGTCCGGGGGCAAAGACTGTTCAACAACCTCCCACCATGCATAAGGGGAATTACCAATAGGCCCCTGGCTGCCTTCAAGCGGGAGCTAGACAGATACTTAAAGTCGGTGCCGGATTACCCGGGCTGTAATTCGTACGTTGGACTACGTGCGGCCAGCAGTAACAGCCTGGTTGATCAGGCCCTGATTCACCGGGAGGCCTGGTCGTGGACGGGGACGCGGGGGCGTTGATCCCCGGAAAACCCTCCAGGTAGAGTCCAGGCAGGTAGGGAGAATTTCGTGAGAGTGAAAATGTATCATGTTGTTCTGCATATAAATTATTCACCATGTGCTGTACACTCTGAGTCAGTCTTACATTGAAGGTTTACTTGCAAATCACACTTTCAATTACATTACTAAAGCTACAACAGAGTATTTGCTCTTTTATTTCACGAAATTTAACCTTTGTTTATAAACATACAGCTTGCTGGCGATATTAATAATAATAATAATAGTAATAATAACTGTGCAATCCGAGGAAGCTATTTCATAATGTCAGTCCCTTTGTTTATATACATACAGATTGTTGGCGATAATGATAATATTAATAATAATCACTAGATGTATTTCAATCTCTGTGCCTCAACACACGCGATTGGAATAGTGCAGAGTGCACCATAAGTTGATAGTGCAGTAAAATATCAGTGCTGAGGAGTTGAATGGAATCAGAAGAGACAATCTCCAGTTATTTTACACAAAAATATTTGATTAATAGAACTGGCATCATAAATTACTTTTTGGAAAATACATTAACACTAGTTATTCTTTTTAGAAGATGCATTTTTCAAAATACAACAAAATTTAATGCTGATCCGAGATAGGAGCAACTGGGTGGGTGACCTGTGTGTTCACCTCTGCTGTGATATTGATGTTTTGTTCTGATAATATATCTCTAAAGTACTGGTGATCATATCAGTCAAGTTCCAATTTTTTTTACCACAGTGGTCATGTAGATGTCCCTTCTTGTGGCAGTAATTGCACCTGGTATCTCGCAGGCAGTTATTAGTGGTATGCCCCCTTAACCGGAGGGGGACTCCTGGGAGCGTGGACTCTTATTTTTTGCTCCTTTTGTGCTTCGCTGCTGATTCAACAGCTGGTATCTGTGTAGATTTTGCTGCTAGTCCGCTTGATTATGTAGCTGGTCGGTATCTCCCAGGTACTGTGATGGTGGGAGGTGAGACCACTGTATGTTGCTGCCTCTTTCTTTTCCACGTCCTCTACCACGTCCTCTACCACGTCCTCTACCACGTCCTCTACCACGTCCTCTACCACGTCCTCTACCACGTCCTCGTTTAGTTCGTTCTTTAGCCCAGCACTTCTTCAGGTGTAGTGTCGGTCATATCTATATATATATATCTATCTCTCTCTCTCTCTCTCTCTCTCTCTCTTACTTTAAATATAATTTTGGCTTGTTTCCCGTTATGTTCACGTTTTTCTTTCCATAATTGGTAATTCAGCATACTCCTTCCTTAGCTAAAATTGTCTCAGATACATCTAAACTAATCTCATTTCCACCTCCAAACTAAAATTCTCCTACCCCCTTCAGAATGAGAGAAACCCCTTTCCACTGAAACAATAATTGATGTTTTTTTTAAGAGTTTTCATGTATTTTCCATATTGGTGAGTAAACTATGTTTTAACGAGAGAATTGCTGTGTAAATAGTTTATATCAGGTCATAGTCATAATTTTAAGTGTTCTCTAAGGATACGAATACCAGTGTTAGAATACCAGTGTTAGGAAAACAAGAGGATTCGTAGTAATCCTCCTGTTGAGAATCCTCAAGCCAGGAAAGGAACCTGGACAGTGGCTAAAACGCATGGGACAAAGTTAAGGCTCAAGAGGACGGGTGGAGAGGTAGAAACAACGAAGACCCAGGAGAATGTTGTGGAAACATCGAACCCATTCTCCGTGCTACCCGATGAATGTGAGTCGACTTCTGGGAGCGTCACGACGAAAGACACAAAGGAAGGTAAAAATATTGTTGTTGTTGGGGACAGTCAGGTTAGGTACATGGATAGGGCTTTCTGTTTGATTGATAGGAGTAGGAGACAGAGGGTTTGCTTTCCTGGGGCTGGGATGGAGGATATTGTTAGCCGTCTGGACGACATCATGAGAGGTAATGGGAGCAATCCTATTATCTGTCTCAGTGCTGGAGGCAACGATGTTGGCAGACGTAGGAGTGAGGACCTGACTAGCAGGTTTAGGTTAGCAATAGACATAATTAGGAAGAAGGGTGGGAACCCTGTCATATGTGGTATTTTGCCAAGGAGAGGAGTTGGAAATGAATGGCTGTCCAGGGCAATTGGTGTCAATTGCTGGCTGGACAAATACTGTAAGGAAAATTCAGTAACATTCATTGACAACTGGGACCTCTTCTATGGCAGAAATGACATGTATGCCAGGGATGGGGTTCACTTATCCAGGTCTGGGGTGGGGGCACTGGCAACTGCAGTGGAGGGAGCTGTTAGGGCTTTAAACTAGAAATAGTTAGTGGTATGGGTTTTGGGGGGAAAACAGAGAAGTCCCAGTGTAGTAATATTATAAGTTGTAGGAGAACTAGTAATAGGCAGAATAAGGTGGATAGTGGAAAGCTAGTGACACTAGATGACAAGGACAGGAATAGGTATAGTGGAAAACAGAGATGAGCAGGAAGGGTAAAGAGAAAGGAGGGTCTCTAAATATATATTACACCAATAGTCGTAGTGCTAGGAATAAGATGGACGAGTTGAGATTAGTTGCAAGTACGGGTAATATTGATGTTTTTGCAATAACTGAGACATGGTTTAATATGAAAATCGGGACTTGCCTGCCGAATGTCACATTCAGGGTTTTAAATTGTTCCAAGTAGACAGAAGTATCGGGAAAGGGGTGGGGTGGCACTCTATGTCCGTGATCATTTAAATTGTTGCATAAAAACGGGTATAAAGTCTGAATTAACACATACAGAGTCTGTCTGGATAGAATTTTCAGAGGGGTGTGAAAATTGATTTTAGGCGTGATTTACCGTCCTCCAAACTTAGATAGGGAACAAGGGAGACTACTTTGGGAGGAAATTGTTAAGGCCACAAGACACGATAACGTAGTAATTTAGGGACTTTAACTTTAGTCAGATTGATTGGAATTTCATGACAGGGAATTTAGAATCTAACGACTTTTAGAAGTAGTTCAGGATTGCTTTTTGAAGCAGTTTGTAACAGAACCTACAAGGGGAAATAACCTACTTGACTTGGTTCTGGCAAGCAAGGAAACCCTTGTTAATAATTTAGAAATTACAGAGGAACTCGGCTCAAGCGACCACAAGTCAATTACCTTTAGCATTGAATGGATGTATGATAGTAGGGATAATTCAGTAATGGTCCCAGATTTTCGCTTAGCAGATTATAATGGACTTAGAGAACACTTATCAACTGTGGACTGGGGTGAAGAAGAGAGGTATCAATATGACAGTTTTCTTAACACTATACAGGCTGCCCAAAGAACATTTATACCGTATAAAGAAATTAGATCAAGTAGAAATGACCCAAAATGGATGAATAATAGGCTCAAATATCTTTTAGGGCAGAAGAAAGGAATTTATAGGCGCAAAAAAAGAGGTGAGGGTCATCTTATAAATCAGTATACTGACATTAAGAGGGACGTTAAAAAGGGAATAAGAAAAGCTAAACGGGACTATGAAATTAAAGTTGCTAGGGATTCAAAAACTAACCCAAAAGTTTTTTCCAGGTTTATAGAACAAAAGTTAGGGATAAGATAGGTCCCCTTAAAAATAACTTTGGGCATCTTACTGACAAGGAGAATGATATGTGCTCTATTTTTAATAATTATTTTCTCTCGGTTTTCACACAGGAAGACATTAATAATATCCCAGTAATTAATTTTTACAGAGGCCCAGAAGAAGATAAATTATGTAATATCACAGTCACTAGCGAAATGATTATGAAACAGCTGGACCGACTGAAACAAAATAAATCGCCGGGTCCTGATGAGCTTTTGCAAGGGTTCTTAAGGAATGCAAAATGGAACTCTGTGAACCAATATCTAACATTTTTAATTTATCTCTTCAAACAGGTGTAGTGTCTGATATGTGGAAGTTGGCTAATGTAATTCCTATTTTTAAAGCAGGGGACAAGTCACTACCGTCAAACTACCGCCCAATAAGCCTGACCTCAATTGTAGGCAAATTACTAGAGTCAATTATAGCTGATATTATTAGAAGCCATCTAGATAACCATAATTTGATTAATGATACCCAGCATGGATTCACGAGGGGCCGTTCCTGCCTATCTAATTTATTAACCTTCTTCAGTAAAGCTTTGAGGCTGTTGATCACGATAAAGAATTCGATATTGTTTATTTAGACTTTAGTAAGGCTTTTGATAGAGTACCGCACCAGAGACTATTAAAGAAAGTGGCAGCTCATGGCATTGGGGGAAAAGTGCTGTCATGGATCGAGTCATGGCTCACCAATAGGAAGCAGAGAGTGTGCATAAATGGGGTTAAATCCGAATGGGGACTTGTAACAAGTGGTGTTCCACAGGGATCAGTCTTAGGCCCATTGTTATTTATAATATATATCAATGACCTTGATGAGGGAATTACTAGTGATATGAGCAAATTCGCCGACGACACGAAGATAGGTAGGATAATTGATTCAAACATAGATGTCATAGAACTTCAGGAAGATTTAGACAAACTTAATTCGTGGTCAGAAAAGTGGCAGATGCAGTTCAATGTAGATAAATGCAAGGTTCTGAAGCTCGGGAGTGTCCATAACCCAAGCACTTATAAGTTAAATAACGTAGAACTTAGCCATACAGATTGCGAGAAGGACTTGGGGGTGATGGTAAGCAGCAACCTTAAACCAAGACAGCAATGCCTAAGCGCACGTAATAAGGCAAATAGATTACTGGGATTTATATCAAGAAGTGTTAGCAACAGAAGTCTAGAGGTTATATTACAGCTTTATACATCATTAGTAAGGCCTCACCTAGATTACGCAGCTCAGTTCTGGTCTCCATATTACAGAATGGACATAAATTCGTTAGAAAACATTCAGCGTAGAATGACTAAATTAATACATAGCATTAGAAATCTTCCTTACGAAGAAAGATTGAAGACCCTAAAATTACATTCACTTGTAAGACGTAGAATGAGGGGAGACATGATCGAGGTATACAAGTGGAAAATGGGTATTAACAAAGGGGATATAAATAAGGTCTTGAGGATATCTCTCCAAGAGAGAACCCGCAATAATGGATTCAAGTTAGATAAGTTTAGATTTAGAAAGGATATAGGAAAGTATTGGTTTGGAAATAGGGTAGTTGATGAGTGGAACAGTCTGCCTAGTAGGGTTATTGAAGCTAGGACCTTGGGTAGTTTCAAATTTAAGTTGGATAAATTCATGAGTGAGAGGGGTTGGATTTGAGTGGGACTCGCACATGAGTGGGTAGAATTGTCAAAGCTTATTTCTTGGGTAGCATTGAAAATTGGGTTGAGCAAATATTCTGTTAGTGGGACGGATTGTGAAGGACCTGCCTAGTATAGGCCAACAGGCCTGCTGCAGTGTTCCTCCTTTCTTATGTTCTTATGTTCTTATGTTCTTATATATCGCGAGAAGAGCTCGCATATATTTCTGAGTTTTAACATTGGTATATAAACCACCACCACTGCAGTCCCACTGTGTTCTCTCACAATAACTGGATCTGCTTCTTAAACTAAGCTTCTCGCAGTTTCTTCTCTGTTTTTCTCTTATTTTTTAATGGTAAATTTTGCCAGCTGTTTCCTCTTTCTTAGACAGTGTTTATATACATATGTCGTACCGAATAGGGAAAACTTGCTATTTTGGCTTAAAAAGCAACGCTCTTCTGGCCGAATAAGGCAAGCGAAAACTTATGTATGCAATAATTTCGTAAAAATCATTCTGAATGATACTGATAACTTTTTCACATTGTTTGAAAAAATAGCAATATCGCAGAAGTGGCCAGACAGTAACTGGGCCACATTACCAAGAACCCAGTTAATTGGTGAAGGGTTACAAGCTGTTAGTTCTCTAGATGAACATGAATTATCAGATTATGAGAAGATGAAGGATGTTGTGTTATTGGCTTATCAGATATTACCAGAGGCTTAAAGTTTCAGGAAGGGCTAAATGATGCCGCTCCAAGGATATTGTAGGAGATTATGAAGGTGTTTTGACTTTAATTTTACTAGAGGATCTTTTGAACAGTGTACCTCCTGACCTTAAGGCATATCTTGAGGAAAAAGATTTTGATGATTTTAACCATGTTCTAGAGTTGGGTGAAAGGTTTTTAGCTAACCAAAATGTTGGAAGCAGTTATCACCCAGGTAATGTTAATAATTTTTCTCCACCAACTAGGAGGTAAATTCGACACATATGCAACACTTGGGTATCTTTATTGAGGAAACGTTTCGCCACACAGTGGCTTCATCAGTCCATACAAAGGAGAATCGTGAAGAACAGGAGGAGTGTGAGGTTGTCAGGCCCTCAATCTTGAGTAGATGTTGTCAGTCCATCAATCTTGAATAGAATAACAGCATATGAGCAGAGGGAGCTTATATACTGTAGACAGGAGAGGTGCAGCAGTTGTAGGAGGTGTCACATTTGTTCAATGTGGAAGTAGGTCGTGCCCAAGGAATAGGCAAGCGAAGAAATCCCTGTATTAAGATACCAAGATGTTGCAGTGTCAGACAGGATGTGAATGAATGGTTCAGAGAACCGACGAGTTGGTAAATTAGACACATATGCAACACTTGGGTATCTTTATTGAGGAAACGTTTCGCCACACAGTGGCTTCATCAGTCCATACACTCCTCCTGTTCTTCACGATTCTCCTTTGTATGGACTGATGAAGCCACTGTGTGGCGAAACGTTTCCTCAATAAAGATACCCAAGTGTTGCATATGTGTCTAATTTACCAACTCGTCGGTTCTCTGAACCATTCATTCACACCAACTAGGAGGAGTAAGAAATTTCACAGGTTTAAGCCAAATTTTTTCCAGCCTCATAATCCAAAGAGTCTTCAGACTACTAACCACCAGAATCATGGTTCCTAAGGATTAAAGTCTACTTCTCCGTTACTTCCTCAAGGAAGCAGTAAGTCAGATTTAGTTTCAGGAAATCAGGGAACAAGTAGAAAAGCCCAGTTCCCCAGGGACAAGGGATCCAGTCTACCTCCCGTACTCACGACTCCAATCAAACCCAGCCCCTCGCACTCATATATTTGTCCAATCTCTTTTTAAAGCCACCCAAGGTCCTAGCCTCGGAAGATTGTTCCACGCATCTACAACTCTGTTCGAAAACCAGTACTTGCCTATGTCCTTTCTAAATCTAAATTTATCCAATTTAAATCCGTTATTTCTGGTTCTTACTTGGTTCGATATCCTCAGTATTTTATTAATATCTCCTTTGTTTATGCCTATCATCCACTTGTACACCTCGATGATATCTTCCCTCATTCTACGTCTCTCCAGAGAGTGGAGATTCAACGCTCTAAGTATCTTTATACGGGAGATTTCTTATACAGTAAATCATTTTAGTCATTCTTCTTTGTATGTTCTCCAATGAATCTATATCCATCCTGTAGTAAGGAGACCAAAACTGAGCTGCATAATCCAAATGAGGTCTCACTAGTGATGTATAGAGCTGGTTCTGTCTGTCTGTCTCATAAGAACATAAGAAAGGAGGAACACTGCAGCAGGCCTGTTGGCCCATACTAGGCAAGTCCTTCACATTCCATCCCACTAACAGAATATTTGTTCAACCTAATTTTCAATGCTACCCAACGGAAGTTCACTTAAGAACATTAGAAAGGAGGAACACTGCAGCAGGCCTGTTGGCCCATACTAGGCAGGTCCTTCACAATCCGTCCCACTAACAGAATATTTGCTCAACCCAATTTTCAATGCTACCCAAGAAATAAGCTTGACAATTCTATCCACTCATGTGCGAGTCCCACTCAAATCCAACCCCTCTCACTCATGATTTTATCCAACCTAAATTTGAAACTACCCAAAGTCCTAGCTTCAATAACCCTACTAGGCAGACTGTTCCACTCATCAACTACCCTATTTCCAAACCAATACTTTCCTATATCCTTTCTAAATCTAAACTTATATAACTTGAATCCATTATTGCGGGTTCTCTCTTGGAGAGATATCCTCAACTCTTGGAGAGATATGTTAAGTGAGCAATGTTAAGTGAGCAACATTGCAAGGATATCACCTTCACCTGCGGGCAGGGAGGACATAAATGTCTGCTTTGAGGATAGGAAGGTCTTGGAGCTCAAGCTGTTCCAGAATGTCATCACCACATGTCTGGAAATTCTGTTGGACAAAGGTATGGGGTAGAATGACAGAACCACTACAAGAATTGAGAGAATGATGTTTTTCAATAGTGACAGGAATAGCATCTATGGTGGTAAGGAGAGAATGATCACGAGCATGGCTAGCATTCTGGACTGTGATGATGAGTGTGCTGCTCTTGAGAGCATGAAAATATATATCTTTATCAACATGGCATAGGAGAGCTTTGCCAATACTATGATCGGAAAGATAGGCAGAAGAAGTCGGTCTCAGAGTTAAAAACTTAGTCCAGTGTGTATTGTGAAACATAGCATGTAAGGGGAGTGTGTGACGTGCTAGTCTTTTCTGAGCAGAATGAAGCAACGAAGAATCATCAGGTAAGGGTCTAGGGCGTTTAGTTGGCCCGACGTGGGACGGGCAGGCGATTCGAAAATTGCCGCACCGTAGAGGGAGAAGCCGGAAGTATAGTCACAGAAGAGCGGAGGTCAGACATATCTAAGGAGTCAGTCGAAACCCCGGTACCTGAAGCAGGTGATGAAACAGCACCACCAAAAGGTACAGGGGTATTAGAAATGTCCAAAGAGTGGTCCAATAACAAGGCAGGGTCAGACCTGGGTGCGGTATCAGGAAGGGGCCCAGGGGTAGGAGGTTCATGGATTGGGAACTCCTTGGGTAGGTTGCTTTTTTTTTTTTTTTTTTTAGAAAAAAGAAGAAAAAAAGAAAAAAAAGAGTGGAACGTGGAGGAATAGCTCCTAGGAGGAATGAAAGGGCCGTAAATCTCCCTTCGCGCCCAAGAGGACCTCAGCACCACAAGTAGTGCAGATGCGGCATGGAACCCGTGCCATACCCTACCCTTCATGCTTGTAAACCAGCAATCCGGGATAGCAACCTCACATCCACCGAGCCACCTTGGTGGACAAAAGAGAGGGCGGCCAAACACCTGCCACAAAGCATACCTCCTTTGGCCACCACCCATGGAATCTGAAATGCAACCTCCAGAGATACACCAGTCACCTGAAAGATACCCAAAGCCACCCCCTGGGGGACTGGAGAGGGATCGGGTCATCCCCAGGCGATTCAAATTCCACGGCAAACTACACCACCGCCAAGAACCTCAATGGAATGGGATGGACCACGGTACCCTTCCCCCTACCTAGGAACCCTTATGCCTGTGGGGAGAATCCCAAAGGCTGAAAACAGGAAGGGGATAGGGGAGGGATGGGGAGGGGAGGAGGGAAAGTGGGGATGGAGTAGGGGAGGAGGGAGTTGGGGGCAATTAGGTTAGGTTCGGTCTGAGGAAGGAGACCAAAAGGTCTAATTCCTCAGACCAAGAGCCTATTCACCATGCCAAGGACCCCTCCCCCCCCTTGAAGAGGACTGTAATAAGAAGGGTCACATACAGCAGTATTGCAAGGAGATGCTTAAGGACCAGACTGCTGAACAGAAGTCTCAAGTACCCCAGTTACACATGCAGTAGCTTGTATTGCAGTTTTACCCCAGAGTACACCAGAAAGTTCAGCTGTTTTAGACCCTCGGATGAAGGTCTTTTCAAGTAAGTCCACAGTGACCTTGCATCAAAATGTAGGGTAGAAGGTGTTATGTCTTTATGGGATGGATGTAGCACATTCTCTCTTTTGTGGAAGGATGTTTTACCAGTGTCAGAGGATACTTACACTGGAAAGGATATATTTTTAAAAGGGATTTCAGGATACACTGTTAGGACTCCTGTACATAGATTGTGGGTGGAGTCTGTTTACCAGTCTGGGTATCTGCCTGTAGGTATTGCAGATGATTTACCTTTTTCAGGTGTTGACCTATTACTAGGCAACAATGTTATGGGTCTTCTCAAAAGTGAGGAATGTTTGGTTTGGAGGGACCCTGATTTAAAAGGTGTTAAGGTGCAAACTAAAGCTACTGTGACTGAAAATTTTCAGTGTGTACTATGACTAGCCAGGTAAGCAAGGGAAGAACTTCTGTGCCTCGCCTTGATCTTTCTCCTGAATGTAGTGATTTGGGCCAGGGGAGCCTGTTCATCGAGTCTGGGCAGTAATGAACCGGCCCAAGTCAAACCCGGTTTAGGGGAGGGTCTCGGTGCTGGCATGGCAGAGAATACCCTGACTCTGACGCAGCTGGTTGAGGTCCAGGGATCTGGTGACTCAGCTGTTACAGAGGAAGTGGTTCCCAAAGTTAACATATGTATATTTTAGAGTATGTGACCATGCAGTCATGTCAGAGCCATTTGAGGAAAAGGTTCTGAATTCTTTACTGATTCCCATTGGAGGATATTTCAGTATTAAGAAGGGAGAGCTGGAAAATATATGTTTACCAATCACTTATCTTTTTACCAGGTTACCAGAGTTTCTGCCCCTTCCTAATAATTTTTGTGTGTAGTTTTGAGATTTCTGGTGAAATTTTGTTAGCTAGGCTTTCAACAAGCCAACCAGAAGTCAAATTTCATAAAATGTCACGTAGTTTTGAGAGACTTACTTAAGGTTAAATTTGTAATTGCCTATCACTCCGAGAGTCAAAGAAAAGTAGAGTGGTTTTACCAGTCTCTCAGAACGATGCACGTTTATTTTCCCCAATACCAGAAGGACTGGGATGAGGGTATTCCCCTCACTATGCAAAGGTAGTGGGTATCGTGTAGGTCATTTTTGTGCGGTCATCGACGAACTATTATCAGTAGGTTGTCTTTGACATTTAGGAGTAGTACAGCGGAGGGTCTGACCTGAGGGAGGTGGGCGACCCGAAAACCGTCGCACCGTATGCGGGGAAGCTGGAAGCATTGTGAAAGGCGTGCTAGAAGCAGCAGCATGAACAGAAACGGGTGACCGCGCAGCACCTGAAGCAGGCGACGAAGCATCACTGGCAGAAGGTACAGGGGTATGAGAAAAGTCGAGACAATGGGCCAATAATGAAGCCGGGTCCGAACAAGGTGTGGGATCAGAAAGGGGCCTGGGAGGAGGAAGGGTTTCACTGGGCGAAGACTCCATAATAAGGTGCTTCTTCCGTGTTGTCTCCTTTCTTGTTATTTTAAGAAAAAAAAGGGACAGTGGAGGGACAGTCACTAGGAGGAATGGAAGGGCCGGAAGCTCATCACCTCATCCGAGATTGCCTCGAGCCACCGGCAGTGAAGATGCAGCGTGGAACCCGTGGCAATAAACCAGCCAATAAACCAGCGCTCCAGGATGGCAGCCTCACATCTACCGAGCCAAAAGAAACAAAAGAAAGAATGGTCGGACACCAGCCACAAAGCATACCTCCTTCGGCTGCCACCTCCCAGAACCAACAGGCAGCTTAAGGAGATACACATTATCTGAAGGGCACCTCGTCCACTTCTCGGACATCCGGGAAGGGAGCAGGGCACCTTCAGACAGTTCAGATTCCACGGCAAACCACACCACCCCCGAGGGACCCCACGAAGTGGGATGAACCCCAGCACGCCTCCCCCACCTAGAAACCGCAATGCCAGAGGGAAGGACCCCAGAGGCCGCAAGCAGGATGGGAAAAAGGGGAGGGAGATGAAAAGGGAAAAAAAGGGGAATGTGTAGGGTAGGATAGGGAAGGGAGGATTCAGGTATAATTAGGTTCGATCTGAGGAAGAAGACCAAAAGGTCCAATTCCTCAGACCAAGAGCCTATTCACCACTGCAATTAGGCCCCCTTGAAGAGGTTGGCAAGAAAAGCATTGCTGTTTAAGCCAAAATCGCAAGTTTTACCTATTCGGCACGACATCTGGGCACGCGCCCCAGCTCTGAGGAGCTGGATGAGATTTTCACATTGTAGTCAGTGACAAACATGTGACAAGTGTGTACTAGACATGTATCTCTCACACCTCGTGTACTGTATATGTCATCTTTATATCAACAATGTATCTCTTAAATCTTTTGTACCATATTATGCAATAAAATATACCTATTGGTAAAAAAAAAAAAAAAGATGGGGTGGTAGGGGTCCCAAAATTTGTACCAGAGGTGGACCCCATCTTATATATATATATATATATATATATTTTTTTTTTATTTTTATTAACACATCGGCCGATTCCCACCAAGGCAGGGTGGCCCGAAAAAGAAAAACTTTCATCATCATTCACTCCATCACTGTCTTGCCAGAAGGGTGCTTTACACTACAGTTATAAAACTGCAACATTTACACCCCTCCTTCAGAGTGCCGGCACTGTACTTCCCATCTCCAGAACTCAAGTCCGGCCTGCCGGTTTCCCTGAATCCCTTCATAAATGTTACTTTGCTCACACTCCAACAGCACGTCAAGTATTAAAAACCATATGCCTCCATTCACTCCTATCAAATACGCTCACACATGCTTGCTGGAAATCCAAGCCCCTCGCACACAAAACTTCCTTTACCCCCTCCCTCCAACCTTTCCTAGGCCGACCCCTACCCGCCTTCCCTCCACTACAGATTTATACACTCTCGAAGTCACTCTGTCTCGTTCCATTCTCTCTACATGTCCAAACCACCTCAACAACCCCTCCTCAGCTCTCTGGACAATCGTTTTGGTAATCTCGCACCTCCTCCTAATTTCCAAACTCCGAATTCTCTGCATTATATTCACACCACACATTGACCTCAGACATGACATCTCCACTGCCTCCAGCCTTCTCCTCGTTGCAACATTCATCACCCATGCTTCACACCCATATAAGAGCGTTGGTATAACTATACTCTCATACATTCCCTCTTTACTTCCATGGACAAGGTTCTTTGTCTCCACAGACTCCGAAGTGCTCCACTCACCCTTTTCCCTCATCAATTCTATGATTCACCTCATCCTTCATAGACCCATCCGCCGACATGTCCACTCCCAAATATCTGAATACATTCACCTCCTCCATACTCTCTCCCTCCAATCTGATATCCAATCTTTCGTCACCTATTCTTTTGTTATCCTCATCACCTTACTCTTTCCTATATTCACTTTCAATTTTCTTCTTTACACACCCTACTAAATTCATCCACCAACCTCTGCAGCTTCTCTTCAGAATCTCCCAAAAGCACAGTGTCATCAGCAAAAGCAACTGTGACAACTCCCACTTTGTATTTGCTTCTTTATCTTTTAGCCCAACACCTCTTGCCAAGACCCTCGCATTCACTTCTCTTACAACCCCATCTATAAATATATTGAACAACCACGGTGACATCACACATCCTTGTCTAAGGCCCACTTTTACTGGGAAATAGTCCCTTCCCTCCTACACACTCTAACCTGAGCCTCACTATCCTCATAAAAACTCTTCACTGCTTTCAGTAACCTTCCTCCTATTCCATACACCTGCAACATCTGCCACATTGCCCCCTATCTACCCTATCATACGCCTTTTCCAAATCCATAAATGCCACAAAAACATCTTTACCCTTATCCAAATACTGTTCACCTATATGTTTCACTGTAAACACTTGGTCTACACACCCCTACCTTTCCTAAACCCCCCTTGTTCATCTGCTATCCTGCTTTCTGTTTTACTCTTAATTCTTTCAATAATAACTCTACCATACACTTTACCAGGTACACTCAACAGACTTATTCCCTATAATTTTTGCACTCTCTTTTGTCCCTTTGCCTTTATACAAAGGAACAATACACGCTCTCTGCCAATCCCTAGGTACCTTACCCTCTTCCATACATTTATTAAATAATAGCACCAACCACTCCAAAATTATATCCCCACCTGCTTTTAACATTTCTATCTTTATCCCATCAATCCCAGCTGCCTTACCCCTTTCATTCTACCCACTGCCTCACGAACTTCCCCTACACCCACAACTGGCTCTTCCACACTCCTACAAGATGTTATTCCTCCTTGCCCTACACACGAAATCACAGCTTCCCTGTCTTCATCAACATTTAACAAATCCTCAAAATATTCTCTCCATCTTCCCGATACCTCTAACTCTCCATTTAATAACTCTCCTCTCCTATTTTTAACTGTCAAATCCATTTGTTCTCTAGGCTTCCTCAACTTATTAATCTCATTCCAAAACTTTTCTTATTTTCAACAAAATTTGCTGATAACATCTCACCCACTCTCTCATCTGCTCTCTTTTACATTGCTTCACCACTCTTTTAACCTCTCTTTTTCTCTCCATATACTCTTCCCTCCTTGCATCACTTCTACTTTGTAAAAACCTCTCATATGCTAACTTTTCTCCCTTACTACTCTCTTTACATCATCATTCCACCAATCGCTCCTCTTCCCTCCGCACCCACTCGCCTGTAACCACAAACTTCTGCTGAACACTCTAACACTACATTTTTAAATCTACCCCATACATTTTCGACCCCATTGCCTACACTCTCACTAGCCCATCTATCCTCCAATAGTTGTTTATATCTTACCCTAACTGCCTCCTCTTTTAGTTTATAAACCTTCACCTCTCTTTTACTTACTGATTCTATTTTCCTTGTATCCCATCTACCTTTTACTCCCACTGTAGCTATAACTAAAAAGTGATCTGATATATCTGTAGCCCCTCTATAAACATGTACATCCTGAAGTCTACTCAACAGTCTTTTATCTACCAATACATAGTCCAACAAACTACTGTCATTACGCCCTACATCATATCTTGTATACTTATTTATCCTCTTTTTCTTAAAATATGTATTACCTATAACTAAACCCCTTTCTATACAAAGTTCAATCAAAGGGCTCCCATTATCATTTACACCTGGCACCCCAAACTTACCTACTACACCCTCTCTGCATGTTTCTCCCACTTTAGCATTTAGGTCCCCTACCACAATTACTCTCTCATTTGGTTCAAAAGTTCCTATACATTCGCTTAACATCTCCCAAAATCTCTCTCTCTCCTCTACACTCCTCTCTTCTCCAGGTGCATACACGCTTATTATGACCCACTTTTCGCATCCGACCCTTATTTTAATCCACATAATCCTTGAATTTACACATTTATATTCCCTCTTTTCCTTCCATAACTGATCCTTCAACATTATTGCTACCCCTTCCTTAGCTCTAACTCTCTCAGATACTCCTGACTTAATCCCATTTATTTCTCCCCACTGAAACTCGCCTACCCCCTTCAGCTTTGTTTCGCTTAGGGCCAGGACATCCAACTTCTTTTCATTCATAACATCGGCAATCATCTCTGTTGCGTATCTTGAAGTATACGCAATAAGAATTTTATATTTCATGTATATCTATTATCATATAAGTTTATATTGGAGATATTTTCAGTAATAGCTAAACTAAAAATATCTTACTTTATAAACTTGTATACTTAGTTGTGTAAATAGGTAGGATGATTTATGACGGTAGCTAACTAGCTATCCGGTCGTTATGAAACGTCAGGTATTCCCGCCTTGAAGCCACGTCACCATACCTAAGGTTGTGGCCACCAGCCTGACCCAAGGCAGTCTTCACTTGCTCTCTGATGGAGAACAAACTTCCCTTACCTTGTGGAAGTACACCATCTCGTCTCCTGGATTAACTCTTCTTGCATTTCCCGAGGAATTGGTCTCTAACTCCAAGCTGAGCAACTCTACGTGTGCTACGACATTAAGAGACTCTGAAATTGGTCTCTAGCTTCACCCGGAACGAACCAGTGTATATTAATTTAGTGAAGAGTGTTATTTAGTTACAACTATATTAAGAACTAAAGTAAGGCATAAGATATATATTATATTAGTGAAACTAACTGGAAGGTGTTTAAATATTAATTTATTTTACTAAGTAATGTTACACTTAGTATTTGACAAATAAAATCCTGTTAAAGTATAGTGTGCCTTATATCCATTCCTGATTATTACGAGAAGCACTAATACAAAAGCAATCAACTGGCCTGAATCGTAATAATCTCTTTCTTATCATCCGCACTACATCCACGCACATTCAGACAACCCAATTTTATAAAGTTTTTCTTCTTCTCGTTTTTAGTAGATTTGTACAGGAGAAGGGGTTACTAGCCCATTGCTCCCGGCATCTTAGTCGCCTCATACGACACGCATGGCTTACGGAGGAAAGATTCTTTTCCACTTCCCCATGGACAATAGAGAAAATAAAAGGAACAAGAGCTATTAAGAAAAAGAAGAAAAACCTAGATGTGTGTATGTATATATATGCATGTGTATGCCAGTGTAGTGTGACCTAAAGTGTAAGTAGAAGTAGCTAGATATACCTGTTATCCAGCGTGTTTATGAGACAGAAAAAAGACACCAGCAATCCTACCATCATGTAAAACAGTTTCAGGTTTCTGTTTCACAGTCACCTGGCAGGACGGTAGTACCTCCCTGGGTGGTTGCTGTCTACCAACCTACCTGGTTTATGTCTACATTCTTAGGCATAAGGCACAAAATGTCATCAACATATCTATACCACTTAGCTCTATTGGGAAGGATTGTGTTAAGCAATCTTGTTTCGAAAAATTCCATATATAAAATACCCAAGAAACATAATTGATAAATCTTTTAAAATAGCTAGAAATACTTTTTACAATCCAAAAAGGGACAACCAACCTTATTCAACCAAAAATATGTTGGTTCTCCCTTACCATGAAAACTTGGTTGATATGCCTTCCTTTCTTAAGAATTTTAATATCAAAATTGTATTTAAAAATCTTGATACAGTAAAAAGACTTTTGATAAAACATTCCCCCCAAAATGCTGATGGATGTGTCTATAAGATTCCCTGTAAAATATGCGATAAAGTTTATTATGGTCAAACTGGTAAAAGTCTTGAACTAAGATTAAAACAACATAAATATAGCATTAGAACTGGACAAGATTCTAATGCTCTATTTATTCATGTGAGAGACTTTAACCATCCAATTGATTTTCAAAATGCTCAGAAGGTTGTATCAAGCAAGTCCATGGTTGAGAGGAATATAATAGAATCATGTTTCATTAAAAGCAGTTTTGAAAATAATATGAATATTTCTTTTGGTTTATATAAATTGGATTCATTTATAATTAATAAAATTTGGGAAGAATTTAATGATAAATTGGACTAATCTTAATTCTTGGGAAGAGTTTCAGGTCCTTTCTTATGTTCCTCTTCACAGAGTCGTGAGATGTTACGCTACTGTGAGGTGTAGTCTTTGTTAGTGTGATGTGACTGTGAGGTGTAGTCTTTGTTAGTGTGATGTGACTGTGAGGTGTATTCTGCCCCTTTATAAGCCTTCTTGTCATGTTTCCTTTTATAGTTCCTTGATAATGTGAGTAGTCACGAAAGCGCTTGGAATTCTTCTATTGTTTCATAGTGGTTGTCTTGCATATATATATATATATATATATATATATATATATATATATATTATTTTTTATTAACACATCGGCCGATTCCCACCAAGGCAGGGTGGCCCGAAAAAGAAAAACTTTCATCATCATTCACTCCATCACTGTCTTGCCAGAGGGGTACTTTACACTACAGTTATAAAATTGCAACATTAACACCCCTCCTTCAGAGTGCAGACACTGTACTTCCCATCTCCAGGAAGGTAAAATATTAAATAATTTAATTTCTCTGATATAACAATGAAATTACTAATTACAGTCATCCTCGTGAGAATTAGAAATTGAAAAAAAAAAAAAAACATTAAATTTCTAAGTATCTCGATATTTAATAATCTGATGAAAACATAATAAAAAATCAGTAACGATAATAAAAGTTTGAATAATTTCCAGTTATACTATTCATAAAACTGTTAATTTAAAGGTTTATTTTTTGGGGGAAAACTGAAAACTGGTCTGTATTTTAATAACACGAAATTCAATGTATAAAATTATTTGTCAGCACTTAAGCAACGACTATATTATTAAATTTAATTAAGTAATACATTTTCATAATACAGTTTAGATTCTTTAATCTTGATGAACTGTGAAAAACATACATTTTTCTTATACCAAAAATTAAAAATAAACAAAATGCACATATACATTAATAGCTATAGTAAAGTAGATGCATTTCAGTCGCTGCTTGATCCGAGGAAGGTAATTTCAGTTCCTTGTGTTTCTATTCATGCTAATGGATAGTGCAGAGTTCGGCATATGTTTATAGTTCAGTTAAATATTACTGTTGAGGTTTTAAAGGTAATCAGAAGTGACATTCATTAGTCATCTTTAGGAAGCTAATACCCAATTATCTTCATTAAAATTGTAAATTAGGACATATACAAGCCATATCTAATTCAGACCTTTCAAAGAGACGAATATCGTAAAATACACAAGGTTGAAGTCGCTGACAAGTTGAAGTATCAAGTTATAACTTGGAAAGCTGGAAGCCATTCATACGCGGCAGTTCTTCCAGTTTAAGTCCACATCAAAAAAAAAAAAAAAAAACTGACGTACACAAGCTAAACTCAGTTCAAGGTTTCCTCTTAGTAAGAATGACTAACTTTTAGGAAAGAGAAAATGAGCTTTATGTAAGCCTAATGTGCATAACATACAAATGTTTACAAATGGTGGTCATTGTACACAGATGGTATAGACACTTACGTGAATATTGAACTGATTTAACATGGCGTCCAAACACTGAGTTATTACTGATGAGGACAGACATTCTCCAATAAGAAACTGAATATAGTTGTTACAATCCTAGTGGCTTTCTATACAGTAGTATGTCATTGATGTAAGCTAGGCTGTATACCATGTACATGTACAAATAAAGATATTATATTATTATTATTAAGGTTAATCTTGTCCCCTGGGATGCGACCCACAAGAATCGGATAAAACTCAGGTACCAACTTACTGCTAGGCGAACAGGAGCAACAGGCGTAAAGAAACATGCTCAATGTTTCACCCGAACCGGGTATCAATCCCAGACCCCTCAGTGTGTGAGCTGAAAAGTCTCAATCAAGTCACGAGCAGTTCCTTTGATCAAGACCACCACCTCACCAGCATCAAAGGAAAGTTATGCAATAAGGTAAAATAATTCAATACAATTTCTAGCTTAAAAGTGGCAAAAAGGCAGATCAAAGGCGCCTTACTCCAGTAATCAGACACAAACAAAAATATGGGAATTGCCTATGACGCGCAGCATGAAACATTCTGGGAAATAGTCCCATGAATTTTGACCAATCTTGAAGCAGATTGAATACGAAGTTCTCGAGAAATAAATGAAAATTAATGATAAAACAAACGAAAATGTTGATAAAAATATTCCGAAAATTTGGAAAGTTTTCCTTAGTTGAACTTAAAAAAATATGAATCAGCTTAGATTTTACATTTCTCTTGTTTTCGTTCCACATTTATATTCTATACAAAAATTCTTTACAATGTTATAAAAAAATATTTTATTTTTATATATTTTTTTATATTTTAACAAACCAGCATTTAGAGTTTAAAGCTGATCCAAAGAGTCATTCACTAGTTATTATATGGTAAAACTATGCTTAATAAAACTTGCAAATTAAAATTTACACTTCTCAAAGTGAGTAACAAGTTGTATTGCAATGAAGTCCATTAAGTTTGAAGGCGATCAGAAAAACCATTGTCGTGTAACTCATCTGATTCCTAAGGATTCCAACTTTCTTAACTACTGTAGTAAAATTTTAAATTTGCCTCTGAGTGTACTAAACGCGCGCAAGTGTTAGTTATTTTTGAACGCATCGTCAAAAATATTTTGAAGCCAATCAGAAGATGGCTTCGTTGATTATTGAAGAAAACAATAAATATTATTACGTATTTACCAAAACTGGCAAATTGAGACTTATACCGACCATTGATGGTGTGAGTTTTGTGACAAAGAAACCACAAAATTGGAGAAAATGTGAAGCTAATCAGATGAGTCGTTCCCTAGTTATGGCATGGATTCCAATAATTTCATTTAATTACTTATTAACTACATTAACAAATATGCCTGGACGCAAACGAACATAATAGGTAATATCCTGGCCTTTAGAAGCATTAGCCATTAATACTGAAACCTTTGAAAAGAGTTAAACTGAAAGTTTTTAGGGAAATAAAGGTTTCCCACTTTTTTACTCATTAGTGAGTTGTGCAGCAACTCACTTTAGTTCGCCCTCCTTCGTTATCGTATTTTATGGAATCTTCTGTTTGAAGTTCAGCCACTGAGGATTGTGGAAGTTATAAACACCATTCTAGGATTGTAGGAACAGGTTCATTAACTTTAGTTATAGCGATTGTGAACATGCTAATTTTTCAAAGAATTTGATCCTAGTTACCGTACACAGGTGTTACAATTTTTGAAGCTAATTTGACGAGGCGTTTTCGAGCTATGACCAAAATAAAATCGATAAGGAGGAAAATATAAGAACTAAAGTCAGGCAACATTTCAAAGGTATCCCTTTGAGGATACCTAAAACTTCTCAAACTGAAGTTGAAGAATGTCAACATGTACCCATTTTCGGAAGTTAATCTGTTCTTATGAGGAGAGTCGATGTTCCTTCAGCTCTAAACATTGAGTTCCTCTCCCTTAAAGAGAAATGTGAACTCAGATATTCACTGGAAAGGTTTGCCCTTAATGGTAGAACTACCACTGTGTGTGTTTGTAAGTACTCATCTACATGTAATTACCTACGTGTACTCACCTATATATGGCTGCAGGGGCACTATCTTCCGGTTCCAAATGATTTATCGTACCTCTTCATAAAATTATGTATGGATCCCGCCTCTAATACTTTACTCTCCAGATTGTTCCACCTCCTGACAACCCTAAGGCTGAAAAAATACTTCCTTACATCCTTTTGACTCATCTGAGTAATCAACTTCCAGTTGTGGTCTCTTGATTCTGTATTCCATCTCTGGAACATTCTGCCTGTTTTCAGCTTGACAATTGTTCTCAGTATTCTGTACATTATCACATGCTTATCACTCCTATCCTTCAATGTTATAAGGAAGAGTTTCCTTATCCCCTTCTCAAATAACATATTCCATGGTTCAGGGACAATTTTTTTGCCAACCTCTGCGCTTTCTCTAATTTCTTGACGTGCTTGACCATCTGTGGTTGCCATACTGGTGCTGCATAATCCAATATAGGTCTGACGTACACTGTACAATGTCGTGAATGACTCCATACTTAGATGTCGACAGGCTATTCTTAGGTTTGCCAAGCGCCCATATGCTGTATTAGTTATTTGGTTGATTAGTGCCTCAGGAGATGTGCTCGGTATGATGCTCTCCCAAAGATCCTTCAGCGAGTTTTGCAGCCTTTGACCCCCTAGTTTGTACTCTGTATGCGGTCTTCTTTGTCCTTCCCCAAACTTCATGACGTCTCACTTGGTGGGGATAAATTCAAAGAGCAATTATCGTATCAATCTTGCAGCTTCTCCAGATCCCATTTTAGGCTTATCTGATCCTCGTCCATTTGTATTATCCTATTAGTTTCACTTTGCTTGAAAACAGGGAAACCTCTGAATCTATCCCTAATAAAGATTAATATTTTTGGACCAAAACTAACTTAGAAATTGGAGTGTTTGTTAACAAAGGCATTTCGCACATACGTATCTAATTGGAGTAAGGGGTACAAAGTAGAGCGGCCTTTGCGAAAGCCATATTGGTGAGGAAAAAGACTATTGTGAGTCTCCAAATACAATATCAAACGTCTATTCACCAATCATTCTATCACCTTACAGACTACACTGATCAGAGCAATGTTACGATAGTGAGAGGTATCAAGCCCCGAGGTGCCTGGTTTGCGAAATGGTAGGACAATGACAGATTTCCATTGTTGAAGGAATGAGAACCTCTTGCTTCCAAATAAGATTGAAAAGACGCTAAAGGACTATAAGGGCTGTAGAATGCAGATGTTACAGCATACTGATATGAATATCATCAGGTCCAGCTGCCGATAACTGGAAAGCGGAAAGCGTGGACTCCAGCTCTAGGAGAGTGAAAGGTACATTATACGGCTCCATTCCATTAGACTTAGACGACAACTGCAAGAATTGCAGTGCTTGTGAAGTGTGATTGGAATGTTATCTATGGAAGTAACATGGGATAGATCATGAGCTTGTTCTGCATTCTGAACTGTAGTGAAGAGCGTGAAAGGATATATTTTGGCCAACGTGTCATAAAAGAGCTTTACTAATACTATGGTCAGAAAGATAGTCAATTGAAGATGTCGGTTGTAGGGAAAAGAATTTAGTTCACTACGTACTTGTAAATATGGTGCGTAAAGGAAGTTGGTGTTGGGTAGATCCTTTTTGGGTAGAATGAGTAGACATCGAAGAACCGTCGTTAGTAAATGGTCTGGAACGCTTAGGCGTAGTACTGTGGGCGGCCCATCCCTAGGTAGGTGGGCGATCCAAGAACCGTTGCACCATATTTGGGGAAGCTAGATGCATAGTTAAAGGTGTGCAAGAGACAGAGGCACTAAGAGAAGCAGGCAGAGCCCCAGCACTTGGAGCAGGTGACGAAGTATCACCAGCAGATTGTACAGGGGTATGGGAAGAGTCTAGAGAATGGTCCAGTAACGAAGCCAGGTCAGAACAGGATGTGGTAACAAGAAGGGGTCTGGGAGGAGGAGGGTTATCACGGAACAAGACTCCGTGATGATATGACTTCTTTATTATTATTTTTAAGAAAAAAAAGATAGGAAAAAAAGGGGGTCAGTGAAGGGATAGTCATTAGAAGGCATAAAAGGGCTGTAAGTTCCTCCTCTCATCCGAGAGGACCTCGAAGCCACAAGCAGTTCAGATGCAACATGGAACCAGTGCCATTCCCTACCTGTCATGCCAGTAAACCAGCGCTCTGTGATATCAACCTTGCATCTACTGAGCCACCTCGGCGGACAAAAGAGAGGGCGGTCAGAAACCCGCCACAAAACATAACTCCTTCGGCTGCCACCTCCCAGAACCGAAAGGCAGCCTCTGGAGATACACCCGTCACCTGCGGGACACCCTGCCCACTTCTCAGAAATCCTGGAAGGGAGCAGGGTGCCTCCAGATAATTCAGATTCTACGGCAAACTACACCACACCCGAGGAACCTCACGGAGCGGAATGAACTCCAGCACACTTCCCCCTACCTAGAAACCGTAATGCCAGAGGGGAGGACCCCAGAGGCTACAAACGGGACAGGGAAAAGGGAAGGGTTGAGAGGGGGAAGGGGAAAAAAGAAGAGGATGATGAGGATGGGATAGGAAAGGGAGGATTGAGTGGTAATTAGGTTCGGTCTGTGGAAGACCAAAAGGCAGGCCAGGGAAGCACTAAAACACGCAACTTAACTCCTCTTATGAGCTGCGAGTCAGAGTGGAAAGTACTATATTCCACCAGAATGGAATGAAGTTATTTTATCTCTTATTTGCACTTATTCAGTTGAGGAATTTAGAATAATTATTAATCCGCAATTAGCCTAAATCTTTAAAAAAGATAAAAGATTTTCTTCGGATTTTTAACCCCGGAAGGTTAGCCACCCAGGATAACCCAAGAAAGTCAGTGCGTCATCGAGGACTGTCTTGTCTTATTTCCATTGGGGTCCTTAATCTTGTCCCCCAGGATGCGACCCACACCAGTCGACTAACAACCCAGGTACCTATTTACTGCTAGGTGAACATGACAACAGGTGTAAGGAAACTCGTCGAAATGTTTCCATCTGCTGGGAATCGAACCCGGGCCCTTCGTGTGTGAAGCGAGAGCTCTAGCCACCAGACCACCAAGCCCATAATAGAGGACTCGATCCTCTGCTCCTGGACTTACCACGTGAATATTGAGTCAAGGTACACATTAAATTGTGAGTTTTTTTATTTGAGAACTATATGTATTGTTTTTTTGTGAGAAATTATGTGGGTGAATTTTACTGGTAGTGTTCTGAATTAACCTTTCACTAACGTAATTGGGAAGAAACTTTTCAAACAATTTACACTTAATGATGTTGATGTACCTGAGAGTCACGTGGGACTGAGAGTCACGTGGGACTGAGAGTCACGTGGGACTGAGAGTCACGTGGGACTGAGAGTCACGTGGGACTGAGAGTCACGTGGGACTTTAGGAGCACCAGGTCACAATAATGTCTTTAGATTGAGACACTTATGTAACATATGGGAATCTTTATTGAAGAAACGTTTCGCCACACAGTGGCTTCATCAGTCCAATACAAAGCAGAAAGGTGTAAGGAGAGGAGGAGTTTGATATAATCAGTCCCTCAGCCTGGAAGCCACTGTGTGGCGAAAAGTTTCTTCAATAAAGATTCCCATATGTTGCATAAGTGTCTCAATATTCAACTTGTCGGGTTTTAAACCATTTATCACACACAATAATGTGTCTCCTTGGTGCACACTTTAACAGCTCACCAAACCTCACACGTCTGGACATTAAATTATGTGAAAAAATTATGCCAGTAACACTGACAAATTATGTGTTGATTGTATATATATTCTGTAACATCATTTACTTGAGTAATTTTGTAAATATAAATCAATTACGTGATTAGAAAAAAATATAAAGAGCATTTCAACATTACTTACGTAAGTTCCCCCCGTCTTCTAATAACATTTTGCTCAGACCTCTACAATACAACTCATCAAAGATTTGTTAAGTTATACTATGAATTAAGTAGAGCTCCTGGACTTCACCTTACGAAACAGACAAATTAAATGCGATAGTAATTATGGACAAGATGGATTACAGAGGAAAAATAAACATGTTAATAGAAGACTTACGTGCCCCTTAAGGTTTGGGTGTTATATCCTAACGCCTCCCTTTCGGTAGTCAATTCGCATTGGCCAATAAAAGTTCACATACCTGTAGTGAGAATTAATACACTGGGAGACGTATATTACATGTGATGTGACTTCCTCAGTGTCTGACGACACCGCTCCTATTACACCTTAGTTCATTTCATTAGAAGATTCTGCCGATAATTTCCATTTCCATGAGAGAGCTAACACACCACCTCTTAGGACGGCCACCCGGGCAGTACAGTCTCGCCATAAATACCCTCCCCCCTCCCCCCACAGATATGTTACATAAGAACATAAGAATGGAGGAACACTGCAGAAGGCCTACTGGCCCATACAAGGCAGGTCCTTATCAAAACCACCACTACCTAAAAATATATTCCCATACTCACGACACAAATCAAACCCAGCCCCTCCCACTCATATATTTGTCCAATCTCTTTTTAAAGCCACCCAAGGTCCTAGCCTCTATTACAGTACTCGGAAGATTGTTCCACGCATCTACAACTCTGTTCGAAAACCAGTACTTGCCTATGTCCTTTCTAAATCTAAATTTATCCAATTTAAATCCGTTATTTCTCGTTCTTACTTGGTTCGATATCCTCAGTATTTTATTAATATCTCCTTTGTTTATGCCCATCATCCACTTGTACACCTCGATGATATCTCCCCTCATTCTACGTCTCTCCAGAGAGTGGAGATTCAACGCTTTAAGTCGATCTTCATACGGGAGATTTCTTATACTGTAAATCATTTTAGTCATTCTTCTTTGTATGTTCTCCAATGAATCTATATCCATCCTGTAGTAAGGAGACCAAAACTGAGCTGCATAATCCAAATGAGGTCTCACTAGTGATGTATAGAGCTGTAAAATAACTTTTGGACTTCTGTTGCTTATACTTCTTGAAATAAATCCTAGTAATCTGTTAGCCTTATTGCGCACACTTAGGCACTGTTGTCTTGGCTTTAGATTTCTGCTTACCATGACTCCCAAGTCTTTTTCACATTCTGTATGATCAAGCTCAACTTCACCTAGTTTATAAATTCGGGGGATATTTTCATTACCAACGACAAGCACCTTACACTTGTCCACATTGAACTTCATCTGCCACTTTTCAGACCAAGACATTAATTTATCCAAATCCTCCTGGAGTTCACTGTTATCCTCCTCAGAATGAATTATACGGCCTATTTTTGTATCATCAGCAAATTTACTCATGTCACTTGCAATTCCTTCATCAAGGTCATTAATGTAAATTATGAACAACAATGGGCCCAAAACTGATCCTTGTGGAACGCCACTAGTGACAAATCCCCATTCAGATTTGACCCCATTAATGGAAACTCTCTGCTTTCTATTGGTAAGCCATGCCTCTATCCATGCTAGAACTTTACCTCCTATACCATGAGCTGCCACCTTTCTTAAGAGTCTCTTGTGAGGTACTCTATCGAAGGCCTTACTGAAATCCAAGTAAACTATATCATATTCTTTATCACTGTCTACTGCCTCAAATGTTTTATTGGAAAACGTCAGTAAATTTGTCAGGCAGGAACGACCTCTCGTAAACCCATGCTGAGATTCATTAATCAAATTATGTTCTTCAAGGTGACTTCTGACTTGACAAGTCACTTTAACACTTCATATTTACATTATATTATATATACATCGACACATCCTTCAATTCTTATATACTAAAATTTATAATTTTCCGGTTTTACAACTATATTGAGAATGTATTTTTGGGTTTACTAGTTGTTTTACATTGTTTTATTACTGTGATGTCTGTGTTTTGTGTTGCTGCCTCAATATAAATTTGTTAATGTCAGTTGGATTCATATTGAATTTCAAGGCTTAGATACATATCATGAAATTACCTCTCTGCCTTCTTGTCAATATTTATCTTCATTCTATCTGTGTTGCTTATACCACGTACAGCATATTCTTGGCAGATAGTGAATCAGTGTTCAGAATTTGAACCCGATGTGTTAGCTACCCAGGATATCCCAGGAAAGTCAGTGCGTCATTGAGGACTATCTCTCTAATTTCCTTGGTGGTCCTCCACTCTTGTCCCCAGGATGCAACCCACACCAGTCGGATAACACCCAGGTGCCTACTTACTGCTAGGTGAACAGGAACAGCAGGTGTAAGGAAACACGCCCAGCGTTTGCACACGTATCGGGGACCGAACCACAGACTCTCAGTGTGTGAGGCGAGAGAGTTGCCAATCAAGCCGTGTTATCTCGTGTCTCTTCCTATTCTTCACACAGATGGAACTCTTCTTCCTGCTATTTCTTTAGTTGTGTCAAAAATATTTACGTACATATCGCTAGCGTTGCGAGTGATGTGTACACGTCTTAAACCCGGTCACCTCTCCAGACGTATGCTGAAGAGAAACAGTCACAGGAGGTTATCTGGGATGAAACTGTCTTTGTTTATTCTTCTTCATTTTCAGTGCATAAATAGGAGCACATACGTGTTAGAGTGCATAAATAAGAGCACATATGTGTTAGAGTGCATTAAAAAGAGCACATATATATTAGAGTGCATAAATAAGAGCACATGTGTTAGTGCATAAATAAGAGCACATATGTGTTAGAGTGCATAAATAAAAGCACATGTGTTAGTGCATAAATAAGAGCACATATGTGTTAGAGTGCATAAATAAGAGCACATATGTGTTCGAGTGCATAAATAAGAGCACATATATGTTAGAGTGCATAAATAAGAGCACATATGTATTAGAGTGCATAAATAAGAGCGCATATGTGTTAGAGTATGGAAATGAGTTACAGAATTCTGAAAATAATATTGAGGAAAGTAGGACTGAATTAAATGAAACTGTGAGATGTTAATGTTAGTTGGAGAAAGGTGGAAATATATTGTAGGTACATGTAAGTGTTCAGAAAAAAAACGTGAAAATTATTTAGAACTCGTTTATATGGTCGTGGAAGATACTTTAAGAGTTTGTAAATATATGACTCAGTTGTAGAAGAGTTGTGGTGTGTGAGCACACTAATGTACTCTCTCCAGTAGCACACTAATGTACTCTCTCCAGTAGCACACTAATGTACTCTCTCCAGTGTACTCTCCTCTTCCTCCTCTTATTTACATGCCTCTCTAGCCTCTACAATTACCCCCCACCCTCCCCAAGCAAGACCTTCCCTACCTTCACCATTTGACTCTCGGTCCACTGCACACCTCCCCTATTATCCTCTTCTATGTGCAAACCTCCAACACCTTCTGTACTCCTATCCTCCCTTACTCTTCATATATCCTCCACTCCCTTCGTCTCTCCTCTGCTGCTACTTCTTTCATCCCAACTTTTTCACGCAACCTAAATCATATTTTCCCACAACTTACTAACCTTTCTGTACACTCCTACCCTCATATTAAACCCCCTGTACCACTCCTACCCTCATACTAACCTCCCTGTACCACTCCTACCCTCATACTAACCTCCCTGTACCACTCCTACCCTCATACTAACTCCCCTGTACCGCTCCTACCCTCATACTAACTCCCCGTACCGCTCCTACCCTCATACTAACCTCCCTGTACCGCTCCTACCCTCATACTAACTCCCCTGTACCGCTCCTACCCTCATACAAACCCCCTGTACCTCTCCTACCCTCATACTAACCTCCCTGAACCACTCCTACTAACCCCCCTGTACCGCTTCTACCCACATACTAACCTTCCTGTACTACTCCTACCCTCATACTAACCTCCCTGTACCGCTCCTACCCTCATACTACCCTCCCTGTACCGCTCCTACCCTCATACTAACCTCCCTGTACCGCTCATACCCTCATACTAACCTCCCTTAACCACTCCTACTAACCCCTGTACCCTTCTACCCACATACTAACCTTCCTGTACTACTCCTACCCTCATACTAACCTCCCTGTACCGCTCCTACCCTCATACTAACTCCCCTGTACCGCTCCTACCCTCATACTAACTCCCCGTACCGCTCCTACCCTCATACTAACCTCCCTGTACCGCTCCTACCCTCATACTAACCTCCCTGAACCACTCCTACTAACCCCCCTGTACCGCTTCTACCCACATACTAACCTTCCTGTACTACTCCTACCCTCCCTGTACCGCTCCTACCCTCATACTACCCTCCCTGTACCGCTCCTACCCTCATACTAACCTCCCTGTACCGCTCATACCCTCATACTAACCTCCCTTAACCACTCCTACTAACCCCCCTGTACCGCTTCTACCCACATACTAACCTTCCTGTACTACTCCTACCCTCATACTAACCTCCCTGTACCGCTCCTACCCTCATACTAACCTCCCTGTACCGCTCCTGCCCTCATACTAACCTCCCTGTACCGCTCCTACCCTCATACTAACCTCAATGCACCGCTCCTACCCTCATACTAACCTCAATGCACCGCTCCTACCCTCATCATACCGCCTCTACCCTCCTCTCAAAACCTTCACGTGTATTTCATTCCCAATCATTCCACCATTTAACTCCCCACGCCTGTCGTTCTCCACAAGATGTCTATCTTCTTCACCCTTCTCAGTCATGGAAAAATAAACACATAAGCAGTATAATGTGATCCTTTATTGACAACGTTTCGCCCACGCAGTGGGCTTTATCGAGTCACAGACAGATCTACCTGGAAAATGAGCAACATAGAGATATATATAGGGTACAGTCAGGTGGAGAATGCTGGGTCAGGTGAAGAAAGCTGCATGTGAGTCTTAAAAGTAGTGTGAAAACATAGTGTGACTTAAAGGACCTGCAGTGTACCATTCTTGAGTTCTAGGTGGGATAGCGTTGAAGAAGTTTCTTGGCAATAGGTTCAGCTATGTTGTAGAAGCCGTTGTTCTGGTTGAAGTTGTTGGACATACTATATATATCTCTATGTTGCTCATTTTCCAGGTAGATCTGTCTGTGACTCGATAAAGCCCACTGCGTGGGCGAAACGTTGTCAATAAAGGATCACATTATACTGCTTATGTGTTTATTTTTCCATTGTGTCGGTATTTTATACCATTTATTTCCTTCTCAGTCATCTTCTTCCCCACGTATTCTCTAGTCACCTCACACCTTCCACATCTTGCATGTATGTTCCTCAGTTCTGAGATATACATATTCTCTTGTCATCGCCGTTGTCTCCGGCGTCTTCGGACTCCTCTGTGTCATTAGCAAGCATCCTGCCCCAGGACATAGTCTCCTCCTCACAAACAGGGCGCCGCCAGTATATCACATTTATCTTCACTAATTATATATACGCAGTGTGAGATCTGAACAAGGGAACTAAGGGTTCTCAGGCCAACATACTATCCAATATAAGTATGAAGGATGAAAAACTCTCTTTAACGGAAAACTGAATCCAACAAGTACCTAAACACAAAGTATCACTCTATTATTTGGCTTGGTGATATATGTCCAGAAATCTTTATGTTGTGTGGCTTGATGATATATGTCACGAGATCATAATAATATTGTGTAGCTTGGTGATATATGTCACGAGATCACTATATTGTTTGGCATGGTGACATGTCATAGGATTATAATATTGTGAGGCTTGGTGATATATGCAATGAGATCATTATATTGTGTGGCTAAGAACATAAGAAAGAAGGAACACTGCGGCAAGCCCACTGGCCCATGTGAGGCACGTCCAAGTCACCTCCCGGCTTAAACCAATGGCCCACCTAGTCAGGTCAGGTCAGGTCACATCCATTTAAGGAAGGAGCACTGCATCAGACCTACTATCACAAGCTAGTCAGGTCCAACTCACACCCACCCACACCCACTCATGTATTTATCCAACCTATTTTTAAAACTACACTACGTTTTAGCTTCTATGACGGTACTCGGGAGTTTGTTCCACTCATCCACAACTCTATTACCAAACCAGTGCTTTCCTATATCCTTCCTGAATCTGAACTTTTCTAACTTAAAACCATTCCTACGAGTCCTGTCTTGGCTAGATATCTTTAGCACGCTATTTCCATTCCTTTTACTTATTCCTATTTTATATTTATGCACCTCAATCATATATCCCCTAATTCTACGCCTTTCTAGAGAGTGAAGATTCAGGATCCTCAATCTATCCTCATAGGGAAGATTTCTGATACATGGGATCAACTTTGCAAACCTCCTTTGTACGTTTTCCAGTGCATTTATATTCATTCTGTAATACGGTGACCAGAACTGTGCAGCATAATCTAAATGAAGCCTAACCAGTGATATATAGAGTTGAAGAACAACCTGAGGACTCCTATTATTTATGCTTCTTGATATGAAGCCAAGGATTCTGTTCGCTTTATTGCGAACACTTATGCACTGTTGATGTCTTGGTTTTAGATTACTGCTAACCAAAACTCCCAAATCCTTTTTGCAATCAGTAATATTAAGATCTACAATATTTAGTTTATATGTGGCATGGGTATATTCTTGTCCAGTGTTTAGAACTTTTTAGAGCATTTGTCTACATTAAACTGCATCTGCCACTTCTCGGACCACTGTATCAGTCTATTCAAATCTTCCTGGAGTGCTCTAATGTCCACATTAGAATGAATTAGGCGACCTATTTTGATGTCATCAGCAAACTTGCTTATGTCGCTATTTATTCCCTCATCAATGTCGTTTATATAAATTATGAACAACAAAGGGCCCATCACTGACCCCTGTGGAACATCATTCGTGATGTGCCCCCACGCTGACTTTTCCCCATTGATGAAAACTTTCTGTTGCCTATCTGTCAACCATGCCTCTACCCAGGAATATATTTCTCCTATTCCATGTGCCTTAATTTTCCTCAATAGTCTCTGATGCGTAAATCTATGAAAAGCCTTACTGAAGTCCATATACACAATATCATATTCGTTACCATGATCTACCTCCTCAAATTTCTTGGTGTAAAAAGTTAATAAATTCGTTAGGCAGGGACGCCCCTTTGTAAAAACCGTGCTGAGATTCATTAATCAGTTTATGCCTTTCTAGATGGCTCCGAATTGCCTTCGCAATTATTGATTCCATAAATTTTCCTACTATGGAGGTAAGGCTTACTGGTCTATAGTTCGAAGCTAAGGACCTGTCTCCTTCTTTGTAAATAGGTATTACATTTGCCATTTTCCACTTGTCTGGCACTATGCCAGTTTGTAGTGATATGTTGAAAAGACTAGACAAAGGTTTGCTAAGTTCCTCTTTACATTCCTTTAAAACCCTTGAAAACAGTTCATCCGGGCCTGGGGATTTGTTTGGTTTTAATTTCTCTATTTGTCTGAGTACCAAGTCACTAATTACCCTAATCGTGCATAGTTTATTATCGTCCTATTCTACATTTATTATTTCTGGAATTTCGGTAGTATCTTTCTGTGTAAAAACTGATAGGATATAAGAGTTAAAATATTCACACATTTCCTTATCACTGTCAGTGATCTGATCTGAGTTTCTTTTGTGTCGGCCTATCTTATCTCTAATCTTACTTCTATATACCTGAAAGAAACCTTTTGGGTTAGTCTTCGAATCCCATGCCACTTTAGCCTCATAATCTCATTTAGCTTTTCTTATTCCTATTTTATTTCTTTTTTTAATTGAATATATTAATTTCTTAATTGCCCATCCCCTCTTTTGATACACCTATAAATGCCTCTCATTTGACCAATGAGATGTTTTAATCTATTGTTTATCCATTTGGGATTATTTTCTTTTGATCAAATTTCCCTACTGGAAACATAAGCTGTCTGGGCAGCTAGAACTATGCTCTGAAAAACGTCATATTGGCAACCATCACTACCTTCCTGACCCATAATCAGTTTATCCCACCCAAGTAATTTCTCAGTCCCATGAAATCGGCCAAGCAGAAATCTGGGACAGAGACTTGATTGCAGTTATTTGGGTAATTCCATGATATTTTGAAGGTAAGTGACTTGTGATCGCTTTCCCCAAGCTCATCATTAACCTCAAGATTATTAATTAGTGATTCCTGGTTGGCAAAACTAAGTCTCGCAGATTGTTTGCTCTAGTTGGTTCTGTCCCAAACAGTTCTAAAAACAAATCCTGAATCGTATCAAGAAAGTCACAAGACTCAAGATTTCCTGTCACATTGTTCCAATCAATTTGTCTAAAGTTAAAATCTCCCATTAACACATTTTCATATCTAGACGTCTTATGAATTTCGTCCCATAGCAGCTTACTGCACTCACTATCAAGATTTGGGGGGCCTATAAATCACACCAAAAATTAATTTTTCACGATATCATTATATTGTGTGCCTTTGTGATATATAGATAAGATTTTGTTCGGATTTTTAACCCCAGAGTGTTAGCCACCCAGGATAACTCAAGAAAGTCAGTGTGTCATCGAGGACTGTCTGTCTTATTTCCATTGGGATCCTCACAATCTTGTCCCCCAGGAAGCGACCCACACCAGTCGACTAACACCCAGGTACCTATTTTGCTGCTAGGTGAACAGGACAACAGGTGTAAGGAAACGCATCAAAATGTTTCCACCCTGCCGGAAATCGAACCCGGGCCCTCCATGTGTGAAGCGAGAGCTTAAGCCACCAGGCCACTGGGGCCACATGTTCGTTATATTCTTTAACTGTTAAATATCAGGAAAGCTCTCTTTTCTTTAACTCCAAATTATGAAAATCATTCACTGCCCAGCCTTGGCCGTGGCAGGTGCTCTGGGTGAGCCCTCTAGTGGAGACATTTGCAAGCAGTTTATTTTCTCAGCAAAATGGCAGAGTTGTATTGCCGGCGTATCAACACTGTCTGTGTTGAATTGGTAAAGGGGCCATTTACCCTACGAATGCTAGAGTTTTGTTGCCAGCGATCATCAGGGATGCATATGGAATTGAGCATGGAGACATTTATGGCATTGCATTGAATAGGAGTGGGAGGATTTTCATCAAGCTTACCATGGTGGCTGTGTACAACAAACTTGTTGACAAGTATGAATATGTATGCCTCCCTGTTACTGCCGCATTGGAGGTGAAGCTCAAGGATGTCTCCCGACGTTACATTTGGGAAAGGATTAGGAATCTCCCATTTGAAGTTGTGGAGCAGGATGTGAGAGCTGCATTTTTGTTGATACATTATGCGGCTATGGGAAGGTGGATGGAAGGATTTTATGCAGGTGTCCCGGAAGGGTCCTTCAACTTGAAGATGACATTACGGAAGCCTATTCTGTTCAATGTCGTGTTGGAGGATTTTAGGTTACAGGTTTATGTGACTTATGCTGGGCAACGGCGTACTTGTAGACTATGTGACTCTTATAAGCGTATTGTGGCTGATTGTGAGAGGCAACAGGGATGACGACCATTTGGGAGACGACCTGGGATGGACCAGGGTGTGCCTGAGGAAGTGAGGAGGGACAGTGATGTTGTGGCATTGGTAGGAAAGTAGAGTAACATAGTACAGGGAACAGTGGACGTGTGTGCGACCCTGCTGGTACAGTCACAGGGAGTGGAAGTGTGTGAGGAAAGTCTTGTGCAAGAGGAATTGCCATTGGATATGTGTTTGGAGGCAGTTTTGCCTGAGGTATTGCAGGGACTGTTGGAAAGTACCCAGGGGGAGGTGATTGAGGGTTCTATGAGCCCTGGTGGTGGTTTATTGGGTGAAATGGGTAGGCTGGGGGAAGGCAGCCTGGAGGCTTTGCACTTGAATGTGCAAGAGGTGCAAGTGACAGTGAATCAGGAGGATGAAGGGTTGGAAATATAGGCTAGTAGTAATTCTCGCAAGAGGTCGATGGGGATTGAGGAGGATGATGTTCTGACTCCTGGTCGAAGGACCGGTAAAAAGGAATGGGTTGAGGCATCACATAAGGCATCCACGATTGTCAATGGGGTGAGTGGGGCAAAGGGTACGAAGCACCCAGTTAAAGGTCATGAAGCTGGAAAACAGGTATCGATCAGGGCTGGAAGGTCTAAGGGAAAGCCACCTCTAGCATTTTCATGTGCCTCACGTTAAACGTAAATGGGCTGAAGGATGAAGTGAGCAGGTCGTGGGTAGCAGGGACTTTAAGACGTTTGGCGATTGATGTGGCGTTTTTGCAGGAATATAACTATAAGTGTGGAAGAGATCTTTTGTTGCCTGGGTATAGAGTGTATGCGGGTTGTTCAGGTAAGTTCAAGGGTGGGGTAGTGTTAGTGGGGAAAGAAACTAGTCCCTTTCAGCTTTTGGCACGGGAGGAGGGGAAGGTGGGGAGGGTGGTGAAGGTCGATGGGGAATGGTAAGGTATGAGGGTGACTTTTGTGGGGGTTTATTTGCCGGCCGCGAGCAGTAGGAGGATCAAGGAGGATTTTGTTAGGGATCAGTTGTTGTTTTTCTTTGGAGGTATGGCAGCAGTAGTGGTGATAGGGGGTGATTGGAACAGTATTATTAGGAAAAAGGACGTGGAGCTGAGAGGGGCGGGATGCGAATTGGGCATGTTGAGGGACGTTTTGGGGAGTGCTTGGGTTGTAGATGTGGTTGGGGTGGATGGAAGGTAGACCACACCTTTATTAGAAGGGGTTACGCTGCTCGCCTTGATAGGATTTACGTGTCTAGGGCTTTGGATGTAGGAGAGGTGAGGTGTGTGGATGTGGGGTTTTCTGACCACAGAGGGGTTGTGGTGGAACTGGCGTGGGAAGGGATGGTACGGTGGTATACGGGTCATTGGAAATTAAACATGTGGCTATTGGATGGGGAGGAGGGTAGGGCATGCTTTGGGGAGTGGTGGGAGTGTATGTGGGGGCAAGGGAAAGTGGTGGAAGATGTGGTAGGATGGTGGGAAGGGGTGGCTAAGCCGGCTATCAAAAAAATTGATAGGGTAAGGGGCCGGGAGGAAGCGCAGTGGAGGTATGGTCTGGAGAAGTATTTGGAGGGACAGCTGGGGCTTTGTTGTGAGGGTTGTTCGGGCCGACATATGGTCGAGATGGAGGAACTTAAGGATAGGTTGCGTGTACTGCAAAATGAGCATTTTGATGTATTTCGATTATGTGGTGGGCTTGAGGAGGCTCTATGGGGTGATAGGCCGTTGGCATGTGTGTTGAGAAATTGTAGAAAATGGAGGGAGGGAATGATGGTATCGAGGATGGTGGTGGAGAATGACATTGAGGGGTATGCATTGGGACAGGTAATGAGGTCGACTGAGGCTATAAGTTTATATTTAACGTCGTGGTTCGAGAGATACTTGAGGGTGGGAGAACATTGGGGACAGGAGGGTGATATTGTAGAGGAGGGAATTGTGCAGAGATTGGGGGATGAAAGGCACCTGGGATGGATGGGATCCCTAATGACTTTTATGTAATTCATTGGGGTGTCCTAAAGGAGTGTTTGGTTAGGGTTCTTAATGTTATGAAAGAGAATGGGAGGATGGGGTTGACTCAGCATACTGGGGTGGTAGTATTGGTGGGCAAGGGAGGGGAGAGAGATAGAATCAAGAATTATTGAGGATTATTGTTAATGTGCGCTGATTATAAGATTTTTGCAAAAGTATTGGGGAATAGGATTAAGAGGGTGGTTGGTGGGGTGGTAGAGAACGGATAGTATGGTATACCCAGCAGGTGTATGGCGAGGGGGCATGAAAGGATTAAAGAATTTATTGAGGAAGGGGAAGGGAAGGAACCCTTGCGTTGGTTTGGGAGGCAGCATATGATAGTGTAGATAGGGAAATGCTCTGGAGGATTATGAGGAGGCAGGGTTTTGGGGAAGAAATTGTAGGCTGGGCTGAGATATTATATAGGGAAGCGAGAGTGAGAGTACAAGTTAATGGGTTGGTGGATGGAGAAGTGTGTATGGGGAAGGGGTTGTGACATGGTTGTCCCCTGTCACAAATGCTTTTTGCATGTCTGCAGGACCCACTGTATAGATTAGTTAAGGTAGGAGTGGGAGGGGGTGTGGGAGTTTATGTGGGGATGTGGGTATTATTGGTTACGTGGATGACACAACGGTGCTGGTGAGGAGGGAGAAGAGTTTGGAGGCTGTAGGGATGATCATGGGAATTTTTGGGAGGGCGACAGGCATGAGGATTAATAGGGCCAAGTCTCACCTATTGGAAGTGGGGACGTGGGTTGGGGGAGGTTGGAGCTGAGGTGTGGGTGGTCAGTTGCCGATAGCTTAAAGATATGTGGTATCATTTTTATGAATGATTTGGGTGAAGTGAGATGTATTACTGTGGGAGGTATAATGACTAGGGCGATACAACGGATGAATGGGTGGAGGCCGGGGGGTTAACTATGTTGCAGCGTGTGATTGTTGTGAATATTTTGGTTTATAGTAAGATATGACATGTGGTGAGGATTTACCCAATACTAAAAGGTGATGTTGCGGAGTTGATACGAAGGGTCTTAAGGTATGTATGGGGGTATGGTAGGCATTGGTTGCAAAAGAAGGTTGTGATGAAGAGGGTGGGCTTCAGGGGTATGGGGTTGATTAATTTAGAGATACATGTCATGAGTGTGTATGTGAAGTCCTGCTTTCTGGAGAGGGGAGGGGTACAGAGGAAATGGGTGGATGAGGTTTTGTGGGAATTGAAGAAATGGTGGAGGGGGAAGGAGTTGGACCAGTGTGGGAATATGTTGTGCAGGCTTCTGAGTGTGAGGAATCCAGATAACATTACAGCTAGTGTATTAGGGAGAGTCAGGGGAGGAAGGGAGGTGTATGAGGGGGAAGCGGAGCTACCAGTGTATAATTGGAAAGGGATATGGAGTGGGTTGTGGGGTATGTGATTAAAGGTGAGGTCAAGGGAGGTCATGTTTAGGTTTTTGCATGGGGTACTTGCTTCCAGGGCAGTTTTGTTCAAAATGGGGTTAGCAGGGGATGCCCGGTGTGTTAGGTGTGGAGGAGAGGACATTACGTATTATGGGTTATATTTTTGTGATCACCTCGAGGACGTCTGGTGTTGGGTGGGGGGAGTAGTAAGAGAAATGGGGGATTAATGCATTGAGGTTAATATGTTTAGATATAGGGGGTGGAGGGATGTGTTTATGTGTTTAGATATAGGGGGCTCATGTATTTGGCAGTGGATTTTGTGACCGTATCCTGGGCTTTGAGGGAACAACATGGGGGTGTTCGGATAAGGGCTATTGCTGTGGCTATGCATAGAACGAAATGTAGGAGCAGGTTATTATATGGGGAGGGGTGGACTAGGGATTTTACTGAGGGTTATAGGGAACTTATGGTGGGGGGTTGTTGAGGGTGGGGAGTGTGCTAAGATGAAAGGGGCTATCTACGTAGGATGGGGTGAGGTTGAGGGAGTGTTTGTCTTGGTTTACTTTAGGCATGCATGTAGAGTGGGAAAGTGTGTGTTGTGTTGTGGGGGGAGGGGGAGCGTTGACGGTGGACGACTCATATATTGAGAATATGTATCCTGACTTTGGACTGGTAGAGGGGCGATGCATGGTGCTGTGTGTGTCATGTTTTGTGTGAACTCCGGATAACTAAGGATGGGGGGGGGGGGTAGGTGTGGGGGGTTTCCTTGGGGGTGGATTTCCCTGTTTGCGGCCTTTTGGGTTTCTTATGGGGGATTTATTGTCCTATGTATAGTACGACACTTGCGATATGATGCTGCTGCAAGTATTATGCTAGAAGAATGGCTAGACGTTATGAGTTTATAGTGCACTTTCATGTGAGGTCCTGCGGGGCCTGTGAGTGATGCCTGTGATGCTTTGTATTATTGGTAACTTTCAAGATAATGTTATGCATCAAGTATGTCAATATGACAGTTTGTGGGATATTTTACTTACCGTTATTGATATTGTAGTTTGTTTTGGTATCGTTCAGAATGAAATAGGTTTCTTATGTACCCTGTGGGGTGTACTACGTTGCATTGTGTTTTACCCTTGTTTTCAAGGGTTTCAGTATGTATTTTATAATGGTGGTTTTGAAAAAAAAAGTTTACATATCGTTAACAGTGTCTTCATTATGTAATTAATTATGTCAGGAGGGGAGGATTCATGGTCCTGTATCTATGATGTAAAATCGTGTTCATTCAGAATATTCAGTGTCCAGGTATCAGGAGATGAACCTTTGTATTACAAGTCCTTATGTACAAAACATATTTTGAGACATCTTGTGTAATGACAAAGTTTATATTGTGGCATGTATAAGTAGGCATAATGAAAAAGTAGTGTTTTAAGCATTCTTCTCCTTTGTTGGCTTTGTTATGCTTCGGTTTGTTACCGATTTTGGCGGTCTTAATTTTTTATTGCAAGTGTATAATGTACGGTATAAATAAAATATCATTGTGTATAAATGCGGTACTGTATATACAAATATTCGTCATTATTATGGGTATAGGTTTAATGTTATATGTGAAACATTCTTTGTTATTATTGTCATGTTCTTGCTGTGAAATTGAGGGATGTTTTTTGTGATTATATATTGTCAACAAGTTGTTCAGGGGGAGGGGGGTGGGTCAGTTGTCTGGGTGATATGTATTTAAATATGTTTTAGTGTATTTTAAGGATGGGTTACATGTTTCTTTTGGAAAACTTTGTTTGCAGCAAAAGTGAATTGTGTGGGTAAGCCAATGTGTTGTTTTGACAATGCGTAATGTTATCTAGAGATTGTTGTACAAGGTACGTGTTTTTGTACATGAAAGTCTGTGATTGTAATTATCAAGTTTCCACATTTGTATGATGTTTATGTCTTTGTTATGTGTTTTGTATAAAGTTGTCTTTTTAAATAAAATACAAAAAAAATTATGAAAGTGTGTTTTCAACACAATGTTTATGAAAACTATGGCTAAAACATTATAAACTTGTCATCATCTTTATTATAAGTACGATATTTATTACTGTTCACCCCATAGCCATCAATCCTCACTCTGTACTCCCTGAGTCACTACACGTTCTCACCATCTAACCCAAAGTCATTACACATTTTCACTATCCATCTATATCTCATTACACGTGCTCACTGTACACCTGAGTCACTGAACGTTCTCTCTATCCAACCACAACTCATTATACATTATTACTGTCCATCCCTGAGTCATTACTTTCCACCCCTGAGTCATTACATTCTTCACTGTGTACTACAAGAGTTATTTACCGTTCTCTGAGTCATGTTATTTTCTCTTTCTGTGTAAGCACTGAGTCATCAAACCTTCTTACTACTTCTTGTAAATCTTGAGTCTCGTACAGTGTCAGCTTGTATACCTGCAGTTGTTAACAGATTGATAGAAATATTTTTTCATTGACAAAATTATTATTTTTCAACTAAAGCTAACTCAGAAACCTCACCTAAGCTAACTTAAACATGTCAATTTTAATTTATTTAATATTACTTATAATATTAAATAACTTTTTTTTTCTTTTTGGGCCACCCTGCTTCGGTGGGATACGGCCGGTTTGTTGAAAGAATATATATATATATATATATATATATATATATATATATATATATATATATATATATATATAGGTATATTTTATAACATAATATGGTACAAAAGATTTAAGAGATACATTGTTGATATAAAGATGGCATATACAGTACACGAGGTGTGAGAGATACATGTCTAGTACATATTGTTACATGTTTGTCACTGATTATAATGCGAAAATCTCATCCAGCTCATCCGAGCTGGGGCGCGTGCCCAGAATACAGCATGCATTACCCCTCTGAACAGCAGCGCTGAGTCGCTGGAACAGAAAACTAGCCGCCCTGGGATCCCTAGTTACCCTGTTGAGTCTTTTGCCCAGCTCCTTAAGGAACTTAGATGTACTTTTTCCAAATGAGCCAAGGGTCTCTGAGCCTATGGGAACAAACATATAATGATGGGCAAGTTCTCCATATTTTCTCGACTTCTGGGACTCTCTGAAGGTGGCAGCAGCCCCTCCTTCCTCCCTGGTGTATTGGAGATAGGTATCAGCCAAGGTAGATGCACATGTGTAGTCCCACACCACCTGCTTGCCGTCTGTCCAGGCTTGAAGGGTGATACCATCTGGACGCTTTTGGCTGCCATCAGATCTGCATAGTTGGGGTGGTTCCCTTACTGCTGGGCATCCGGCTGTTGTGAGGCTCCTCTTGATAATGTTATTATATATATATATATATATATATATATATATATATATATATATATATATATATATATATATATATATATATATATATATATATATATAGTATATATATATCCAGAACAACCACTGTGAAAAATAGCATATAACGACGAGACTACACCTCGCTGCCACCCTAACACTTGACGATTTATGATGATATAGGTAGATAGTCAGTGATCCATGAAACACAGCTTATATTCTACCCAAGAATTTGTCTAATATACCTTAAATTCTTCCTAAATTTTATTAATTATAAATGAATACAATTTATATAAACCAAAAGAAATATTCCTTTTATTTTCAAAACTTCTTTTTATGAAACATGATTCTATTATATTCCTGTCAACCATGGACTTGCTTGATACCACTTTCTCAGCATTTTGAAATCAATTGGATGGTTAAAATTTCTCACATGAATAAACAGAGAATTAAAATATTGTGCACTTCTAATGCCATATTTATGTCGTTTTAACCTTAGTTCAAGACTTTTACCAGTTTGACCATAATAAACTTAATCACATATTTGACAAGTAATCTTATAGACACACCAGTCAGCATTTTGACGGGAATTTTTTATTAAAAGATTTTTAATGTGTCAAGATTTTTAAATACAACTTTGATATTAAAAGGGAAGGCATATCAACCAAGTTTTCATGGTAAGGGAGAAGCAACATATTTTTAGTAGAATAAGATTGGTTGTCCCTTTTTGAATTGTAAAATGTATTTCTAGCTATTTTAAAGGATTTAGCAATTAAGTTTCTTGGGTATTTTAGATCATTAGCTATTTCACAAATTTTGGAGATTTCTTCATCTACGAACATTTACTACAAATATGTGAAGCTCTCCAAAACACTGATGAGAAACCCGACAATTTAACTCTATCTTGATGTGAAGAATAATAGTGTACATAGGAACAGTTATTTGTTGGTTTTCTGTAAATTTTAAATATAAAATCATTATTTCACTTAATAATTAAAACACCTAGGAAAGGCAATGAGTTATTTTCTTCGAACTCAAAGGTAAATTTTTAGAATGAACTAAGCTATTTAATTTAACAATGAAATGGTTTACATATACATTCTTAGGCATAAGACAAAATATCATCAACATATCTATACCACTTAGCTTTATTAGGAAGAATTATGTAAAGCAATCTGGTTTCAAAATATTCCTTGTATAAAATA